>JAGFPH010015887.1:9772-20325 GCA_018207615.1 Philaenus spumarius
ACTAAATTTATTAGTAGAATTTGTTTGGTCCTCAGCGTCCAGCCCCGACTGACGCGCTAATTAGTTCAGCTCGCAGCGGGAAAACTAGCTTTGCGAGTTTGCACCTTGACCTTGCAGCCTTAGGCTATGCTTCACTACGCTCCCTATTTAGTTTACATCCCTTTTGTCGGCCTCGTAAGCTGACCCCACGATAACATCCCCACCTGGATTTGAACCGGGTACTTTTATGGTATTTTAAATTTTGATCGATTTTGGGGGAACCAGACTGGCAATAAGGTTGTGTAAAAAACCAAAATGAACAGAATAATCTCCTATATTATTTGTTTTTTTTTGCTAACGAACTTGTCCGAGTGACTTGGAAAACCAATGTGTACCAATTTGGATGTAAAATGCGACCCTTGGAGTGCAAACACATAAATACTTATGTATATACAACGTTTAATGACACTCCAAAATTTGTTCTTGGGATCATGATCGGTGCTCACTCACCACTCATGAAATTAGGTCTTACCATAAGAGACTCTGTAATAGCAAATCTTTTGTACGGAAATTGGCTAAGCAGGGAAATACAGATCAATGGACTGAAGGAGGCAATAGAATCTCTTGCCAGCATAAGCGTGATTTACACGATGCATTGATCTCATAGAGCCTGCTGTCCTTTTATGTTAGTGAGATAGAAGGATATTGTAAAATATCGAGAAGAGTAATTAACTTACCTATACAGTTCCTAGGCCCGGCACTAAACGGAGTATAGCTGAAGAGTTGATTACTTGATAAAGGAGAATCAAAACGATCAGGATCAAACTTTAAAGGGTCGGGGAACACTTGCGGGTTCCGATGTGCGCAGTAAGTGAGTACCATGATGCCACATCCTGAAGGAATTATGTAACCGTCTGAAAAAAACATTACGTTATCTTGAACATTAATCCGTAAAACCAGAGGCAAAACATTTGTTTGGTTAACTCAAAAACTTCCAAACAGTTGGTTTTCTACTGATTCTAAAGTGAATGACCGAAATGAGGCCATAGAACGAAACAATCACTACACAGTAGTTATCATACCCGTTGTACATTTTCTTGTATCACGGATAATATTATCAATCGGTTAATCTACCACTTATGTAAAGTCACAATTATTTGAACTCTGGCGAAAAAAAAATACATCGTTTATTATTATCAGGTATTCGGTTACTGTTGTCACTTTTTACTTTCTCCACCCTATACGTAGTATATGGAGAAAGTATTGTTTTCGTAAAAATGTTCGAATTTGAATTTTCAGTTGAATTATCTGTTTTGGTGCTCCCAGAACCCCAAAAAATGGTTTAGTGCAATTATCTGTGTTGGTGCTCCCTGAACCCAAAAATATTTTTAGTGGAATTTTTTGTTTTGGTGCTCCCTGAACCCAAAAAAGTGTTTTTAGAGTGGTGTCTGTCTGTCAGTCTGTCAGTATGTATACACGACCAGAGAGGACACTATTGGTCCGATTTTCATGAAATCTGGTATGTAGGTACTAAACCCTAATATCTCCAGGCGTTTTTTTCATTTTTTGGAATTTTTAATTTTTAAGGGTAATTTACCCCTAAAAACCCATAAAAAACGACAAAAATGCAAATTTCTCAAAAACGGCTCTAACGATTTTGATCAAATTTTCAGTATTTATAGTGCTTAAGATGCCAAACAAAATGACACCACCCGCTTTTATAAAAACTTCGGCGTTTTATAATTATGGGGAAATGTTTAAAAATAAACAAGTTTATGTTGTCAATCTACATTGTGGCGGCGGCCGCACGGGGTAGCACCACGGTAGCGATCACGGCCAGTAATTCAAAGGTCGCGCGATCGAATCCCGCCTAGGACAATAATTTTTTTATACGATTGACGTAGGTAGAATATTATTTTTTTGTTTTGTTCTAAAAAGTAATAAATAAAATGATTGAAAACAATATTATTTTGACTACAGTAAGTTGGAGAAAGTTTGTGTCAGTTAACTGATACCGTTTATTTCTGTTAGAGTGACGAAAAATAACTCGGCGCTGTTACGAATAGATGGGGTAGAAGATATATTTTAGTCATTTGGGTTAGTTATATTGGTTGCTAGAGATAGCAGTTTGTATGTAAAGATGTTGTGTTGCGTAAGTCAGATATGGAAGTAAACAAGGAAGGATGAGCTTGGCGGAAGTGTTTTTGGTGTTACATGGAAGAACAGTGTACGCTGAATAATACAGAAGCTAGGGAATGTATTTAAGATGACCTAGATTTGGGGCCAATTTGCTACGAGGGAGGCGGGAGGTTGGCCAGTTTTGCTAAGCGAGAGGTCGGGAGCTTGGCCAAGTTTTGTGTCAGGTGTCAGCCAGGCCAGAAGTTGAGCAGCGTAAACGAAAGATCTTACGGGAAAGATTTTACTGGTTTTGGGATCTTCGACAGAGATCAACGGACAAAACCGGTTCTGAAACCGAAACAGAAGAACGAAATCTGAGTGAGTAAACAGAGTGTTCAAGTCCACTAAATAGAACCACATTGAGTTTGGAGTTGAAGTTTATCAGACGTAAATACAGTAGCTATGTTTACAGGTGTCTCAATTCAGTCTGTCTTACGAACGTAATATCTAGTAAAGGAAATGTATGTCATTTATCTTGTCTGTTTATTTGTGAGTCCATGTTGATCATTGGTAAGTTTGACCTATCTATAATGTGTATAGAATTATAATAATGTTATAATATATTGTTTCCGCATTAACATTTTCTTTTCATTGCTTATGTCCTGTTATATTTTATGTAACTTAATACAAAACATTAACGAATTCTAGTTTTTAGGAGACAAATATAAACAACCCACAAAGTTAAACTTGGAATATAAGTGTAGGCTAATGTCAGAGATGTATATTTTATGTTTTCTATAGTTGCAAAGATGTGTAAATAAATGAAGGTTAATAGAAGTATTACCACTGAACCACTGATTTGTTATTATTGATATGTCCCTTATTGTTTGAACCCGGACAAAAGGGCCTAATTCCTAAAATAACAGTGCCATCATGACACCTCAGAGAAAGAGCGGTAAACTGACACCAGACAGTTGGTGTAAATTTAGTACTAATAGAATATACGTAGGATAAGGATTTTTTAGAGGATTGGCAAAAATTGCTTTTACTCATTTGTCCCTTAGGGACTTTTGAGTCGGACTCAACTGTACTTCCAACTAAAATCCTTCCTCTTTTCCAGGCACTTTTTTTTCTCACTCTTGGACCACTCTCTCATTACTGAAGAGTGTCACCTGCTTTTAGCCTTTCAGTGGCTGTTTCTTTCCTAGCCAGTCCTCCTCCATCTATTGATGTAGCCAGCCCTCCTCTTTTTTGCTCCACAGTACTGATTTGATGTACTTCGTCATCACTTCTGAGCGTTCTCTAGATTCGAGCATTTCTCTAACAATGGTCTCAGTGGTTTATCTCTCCCACCATGACCCTAACGCTCTGTCGCTTTCCATCATCTCTGGCCGCTTTACACACTCGGCAATTCGTGGATGTCACCTTCCCCATCTTTCCGAAGAATAAGTGAATATATCCATAGCCCGTCATGAACTTTGTAGTAAAGAAGTTCACCTCACCTTGTCTTCGTTTTATCCTTATCGTTTGTCTTCGTTCACAGTCCTGTGGATGAGTTATACGTGTTGCATCTATCGGACTCTGGTTTTGCTGTCCCAGCGGTTCTGCCATTTGGTCATGGTATCCTACCCTTCTACTAGCCTCTTTTTTACCCATCTATCCGCTGAGGTCTTAAATTGTTTTCCACTCCTGCGCCAAAATATCTATTGGGATAACCAAGGCACCGCAAGCATTGCCAGCTCTGACACCGTACGATAGGCGCTGGTAATTCGTAGCGCCTCATTTCTTTCAATCACAGAAGTCAAGATCGGTATCTTCGGTTTTTGACTGCATCTTCCCAGATTTTTGTCCCATAAAACATGGTGGACTGCACTGTTGTCAGTATGAGTCTCCTGTTGCTCTGACTTGGTCCCCGAGTGTTAACCATCAACCTCCACAGCGAAGACTTTGCCACCGAAGCTTTATAGTAAGTCTTCTGCAGATGTTCCCAAAAATGTAGCTTCTTGTCTAGCACAACTCCCATTTGCAGCATAAGTGATGAGCACTTGCAGTAGGGTGAGTATGCGTCATCAGTAACCACCTAAATTTTGAGTGTAAAGGTTTTTACATAAAGCGTAGTTTTTGTGTTAAATGTCAGTCATTTCATTTCTCAGTGGTGTTTCTGAACAGGTAGAGAACAATGCTACACCACTGTTTTGTGTGTGAGTGAAATCTAGCTGTGTGTGGGTTTGTTTAAACTGGATTTACATTGACCATTTGTTAAAAGAAAGTTGTTGTGTGCTTACAATAGGCCTACACTCCATTAAGTAATCACATTGGATATTGATATCCGGTTATTTTTATCAATCGTATATTGTTATCAGTTTATGTTTGGCCCTTTGTGATCACAATAAGCGACGAAGTCGGTGTTACAAAAATCTTTTGTCGGATTTTTTTGATAATTGCAACTCTGAACCCTAGAGGCAAATAAATGTATATTTAAAGAGGAAAAGTTCTATGTTCATATTTTCATCAGACATAGTTTTGAAAAACTTTAAAAACTAATTTCACGTAGATTGTGGATAGGACGCGGCTGCAAATGTGTACTGCCCTATAACAAGTTGAGTACTACTAGTTATCGTAATAGGGGAAATTGAAGCACGTCTCACAGGAGCCTGAGTCCCTCTCGATAACAATAGTGAAGACGCATATATCGCAACTTCATTTCCTATGTACTTCTTCCAGCGTCCAGCGTTCTTTTGCTGAAAGTGTGCACCGTGCCTCAGGTTGGCAACAATGGATGTTTAATAAATCTAAGATTGACGCCCAATAGATTCCTTATAGTGAAAACTTCTCCAAATCAAATCGAACGGTAGCACAACTGATTCCCCAGTTGAATCCCTTCTACAAAGGTGTTTGAAGTGCCTTGTTTCATACTTACTGCTGAGTTCAAGATCGTTCTTCAATGTCCTCATGGTGAACGTTGCGGGTGGGTAGAGACGCAATGTTTCCTTGATTACTTTCTCTAAGTATTTCATCTCAGACAGATGAGAACTTGCAACCATGTCAGGCTCAGTGTCGCCAAAGATTGATTTCTGTTCTTCAAATAGTTTCTCCTGTGTGAAACAAAAAAAGGATGACGTCATTAAAATATATATTTTTTGGAATTGTATTAAAAAATGCTTGGTAAATGGACATTAAATATTGAACATTGATTTTAGTTTAGGTTATACGAAAAGCTTTTAGAGCTGTGAGAAAACAAGTGTAAATTTCTGACTGACAACGTGTTATACAAATACAAAGGCGGCTCTACATAAAGGCGGTGCCTTGGGCCCCATGCATTTTAGGGCACCGTGCGGCCACCGACCACGGCTTCGAATAAATGCAACACCGGCTCGGCAATTAGAGTGAACAATAGACGATAGTAAAATCTAAAAATAAACGTTAGGAAGTGAAAAAAGAGACATCGAACGAAAGTATGAGTCAGGAAGTAATTGTCAAGAACAATCATTATTATCATACAATGTTTCTTACATATTTTCTTGTAATTAATTGTTCTTCTTTTAAATATAATTTAACTTTGTCTACAAATGTATTTATTTGTGAGCACCCATTTTATATTCTCTGGCTGACAATTGAATTCAGTTAGGTCTTGTCTGAAAACTGTACGAACAGTACTTTGTCTGTTTTTGTAATGTTCAATAAAAATAATAATTAATAACGAGTTCGTGGACATTATTTGCCCCCTACAGAAGTACTATCGCCCTATTTCCAGCAAAATAAAGTTGGTAGTTTAAGTGAAGGGAAGGCCTTTCTCCTGAATTTCGTCTTGGACCTTGCCATTTTTAGTGCTGTCACTACAAATAATTATTATTTTCTTTTAAGGTGAGTTTTGTTTCCTAACTGAATTGAAAGAAAAACTATAACTTATGGGTATGTTAAAGTTTTAAAGTTTTATTCTGTCTAAACAGCAAAGGCTGGCCCAAAAAATGTTTCTGGTGTAAGCAAAAAATGTTTGGGCGCTTCTTCTGGCGAGTATGGAATACCCTCCCATTAAAGAGGAGTACGTATTGATGACATTTTGAAAGTTAAGGCTCAAGAAATAGAATTTTAGGTATATTTTGGCTTAAGTGTGAGACTTCTTATCAATGTTATAAACCCTACTTTTATTTTTTTTTAAATCATGATAATTGTTTGAAAATTTTACAAACCTGGGTATTTTGTTTGCTTAAAATTTACTGTCGAATATTAAAATATCGAAGAAACTTCAAAACAATGTTTAGGCCTATTTTAGGTTTTTCTATGAAACAGTAAATTGAAATGACCTATCTTCTTCAGTTTATAAGGGGCATTTGGGTTTTATTTTTTCTGCGGTAATTTGGTAAAGTTTGAAAACTTTAATTGCTGTTTCAATGAAGAAAACTTTAATTGCTGTTTCAATGAAAACTTTAAGTTGTTTGTTGAACAAATATTCAAATAAGATTGTTCCAGAACATCCATGCCAAATAATTTTCCTGAAGACAGTTCCTGCTCCAATATATTTATAAACTCTACACATACATTCTATCATTTAAACGACATCACTATTCTGTAGGTTTGTGTCAAGTAGCCTTCGGTCGGAGGACGGTAGCGACATCATTTAGTGTGGCACATGACGTCAATTACATGAGCGTCATTTAGGTCTACTGCATCGCTAAGCAGTACTGCAATAATACTAAATGTATACATATGTTTAATGTAAAAGTTACAAAAAGCTTGTATGTTTGAGTTATATTGGAGATTTCAAGCAACTGATTGAATGTTTTATGTAAAAGTTGAATTTCTATATTAAAGGTCAACAGTACCAAAAAAAACCCTTAGAATGTTGTCTGTGTAGAATTTAATACTGAATAATTTTTGTAATAAGTCACTTTGTGGTAAATATTGCATTTTACTAGATAAACATAAAAAACCAGTAACATGTACGGCAGAGCGGTGGCTATTTCAGTTTTTGCGTATAAATTTAGTCTGCCATCAGTGGCTATTGTCCACCATCCAAATACTGATTCTTTATGCTATAACAAAGATATTGATACACTCCCATACTTGAATCATCAAAAATCGCGCGGATGTACACAAAAACATTTTGGTATACTTTGTGACTAAGACACTTCTCGAAAAACCTGTAGCCTAATTGGTATTTTTAACGAATTTCCATAGGAAATAATATGAGCTATAGCAGTGACTCATGGTGAGACCACTCATAAGATCGGGAGTGGTCAGTGAGCACCGCTCATGGTCCGCAGAACACGTTTTGGGGTGCCATTAGGAATTATGTGTACGCACTAATACGCCGTATTTTGGTTTTTCAAATTCGCTCAAACGAGTTAGCAAAAATCCAACAGCCGGAATCACATTTTTTTTGACTGGAAGTATTTTTTTTATATTTTCGTACTAGAATGAAACTTTTTTGGGGTTTTAGTAAAAAATAAATATAGGAGATTATTCTGCACATTTTGTTTTTTTTTTACACGATCTTACAGCCCGCCTGGTCCCCCAAAATCGATTAAAACGTTAAATACAATAAAGTACTCGTTTCAGACCCATGCGGGTGTTTAAATAGTCTATAATCTGAGTTTGGAAGGTGAATGTGCAAACTCGTAAAGCAAGTTTTTCTGCTGCAAGCGGAACGACTGGGATGGTGAAAGCAGAGGCACAAACATATTCTACTAATATATTTGGTTCACGCAGTCGCTTGCGTGAGTAGACCAACTTCCCAAACAGTAGGTTAAAACCATAAAACGTGTAAACTTAATGTTGGAAATCCACTCAAATCACGTCAGCGGTTCAGCTGTGAGATCGAATTATTGAAAAGTATTTAACCGAAATGTTGACGTGCTAGGTTTACCTAAATACGCTCTGTTTAATTTCAGACAAGGTCTTTCCACAAAATTAAGATTTGTGTCGTCTAAATATTGAACCGCACTATCAACACATACAGAAGAGCAATAATTTATATGAAGTAAAAACAAAACAGGACCAAGAACAGATCCCAGAAGTACTCCAAATTTGAGGAACACACTACTAAACAAACTCCAGTTAACTCGAAACCCTGAATCCTAATTATCATGCATGATTCTATTCAATCTAAAGGTAATACTACACAAACTGTTTCACCTAGTACCTAGGTGAGACGGACCTACCTGGATTTCAGGATGTTGTGACACGCAGTGACAAAAGAAGGACATAGCCACAGCTGTCGTGTCATGGCCCTGAAAACAATGATGATGTTATTCCAACTTTTCTCATAACATAGAACGCTGTACAAAGAGACTCAATTTTAATTATACTAAATCTTGTTTTGATTTTCGTCCAACAGGTGCCAAACATGTGTTTGATGTAACAAAGACGTTCCAAAGTAAAACGGTTTATTTCTCCTATATGTATATTACTCATGGCTTCGCTCGCAGATGTGATACAAATAAAAAGACTATCGAGTAAATATTGAACCTTATCATCACAAGGAATTTACTAAAAACTTACGAGTTCGATGGTTAGTTAGTTTTATTCAAATTGATCTTTGTTCCCTTTTAGGCATACATAAATAATCAGTTATATGCCAATAATCATTAAAAATCTAGTTTCTCTTCCACTTTGTTACCTTATAACTCCCATACGAATGTAAAAATTACAAATCAGGTTTTGAGTCCTTTATTCGACTGCGTTAGGAGAAGTGTGGCATATGGATTAAAAGGTAATTCATTGGATAAATAAAATTTTGTGAACGTAAATTTTCTAATACAACTACTAAGCAAATTAGCTTTTAATATTAAATTAAGTCGAGCCTACTTTTAAGTAACAAAATATTTATCAAACGAGTAAACAGGCTACGAGTTGAATGTTTTTGTAGTTGAAACGCACAGGTAGTCAGAACGTCAAGTGCTTCCCCAACAGAAAAGAAATAAATAAATGAAAAGAAATAATTAAACAATATTTCTGGACAACTCGCAAAAACAAAACATTTTCCCTTTTCCACTCAATTTTACCCCAACCCCTTTACATTGGTAACTTCTCTTTTGCTTTTTGAGAAGTGAAATTTAAATGTAACTATTATCTCCACAATTTACTTGAGTTGATTTTGATTTAGGTTTTTTTTGTTTGAAAGATGACATTATCGAGAGTGTTCTTAGCTATAGTTCAAGAAAATATGTTCAGGCGTTCGGGGTTTTACATTTTTTTAATTTATAACAAAATTATAAACCAAAACCTGATTTAAAATACGCTTCTAAATCTTAATAATTTATAGGTTTCATGTGCATTTAATAAATCTTATAGTTAAATTTAAGTTTTATAAGTTTACCTTTAGGTTTGTTTTGGAAAAATGTAGAAAAAATAAAGCAATTAATAAATGCAAAAAAGGTTTGTTTATAATAATAACTACCGGTATATATGTTTTAAATATATAAATATCAAATATTTAATTCATTAGGGACTGTAAGCCTAATAATACATGCAACGCCACACCTAATAAACTTTAATTCTGTTTTGATTAGTTTTGGGTTAACCCTATTGATCTTTTATAAGATCGATTACCATGGGAGATATAAGTTTTTTTTAAATAATTAACATAAAGTGAAGTTTGAATATTAGGCTACATAATTAAAGTTGTAATTGTTAACAGTCTATTCTAGAACGGTTAGTGATCTAGGGTTTAAGTTTAAGGTCAATGTCATAATAATACATCAACACTTATATGAAATGAAGAAAGGATATTGTGGACTTTGGCCATCATCATTCATAGTAATTATTCTGTACTAAAAGGGACAAAAATTCAAGGTGGTCTACTATTTTTTAATAAGTGAAAAACGACGATGGCTTCTAGCCACGTAATAACAACAGCAGTATACTTTTTTATAGGCCTGTATTTACAATATTTTATATATTTTTAAGAAATTGGGGTACATTTTAACCCACCAGGTTAGATGTGTAAGACCCAAGAACCAGCTCTGTTAAGGGTTAAAACCACTATGTAACTTCAAACAGAACACAATAAAGTCCCAGCATGCATTTAACATTTTAACCCACCAGGTTAGATGTTTAAGACCCAAGAACCAGCTCTGTTAAGGGTTAAAACCACTATGTAACTTCAAACAGAACACAATAATGTCCCAGCATGCATTTAACATTTTAACCCACCAGGTTAGATGTGTAAGACCCAAGAACCAGCTCAGTTAAGGGTTAAAACCACTATGTAATTTTCAAACAGAACACAATAAAGTCCCAGCATGCATTTAACATTTTAACCCACCAGGTTAGATGTGTAAGACCCAAGAACCAGCTCTGTTAATGGTTAAAACCACTATGTAACTTTAAACAGAACACAATAAAGTCCCAGCATGCATTTATTGGATTTACCGCAAACATAAAAGTGTGGACTTCATCCCTAATGTACTCATCAGTGAAATCTGTTCCTCCTGACTTCTTTAACTCCAGCAATA
>JAGFPH010015889.1:6414-16621 GCA_018207615.1 Philaenus spumarius
GGGGGGGGGGGGGTAGTTTTCCGGGGGGTAGTATTCCGGCGACCCCGAAACAGAAAACAGTGTTTTTGTTTGCTGAAATAAGTTAAAATGTTTGTCATTTGTTTGCAAACTGTTTCCGAACTGTTTGCGAACTGTTCGCCAACATTTTGAAAACATCCAGCAAACATCCGGCAAACAAATGAGAGACGAAAACAACTGGCAAACTGTTTGCAAACAATGTAAGTGTGGACTAGAATTAGTTTCCAGAAACATATACGTTAGATTTCGTCATGTCATGTTTGTTCAACCTTGAGTCACAGCCTAGTAGATCAGTAGATCCTTAATTTTACCACATTTCGAAATTAAATTTCACTTGGACGTGTGTTTAGGCACTTCTATTTTATGTAAAACTGAAAAACATCAAATGTTTTCCTATATGGTAGGTTACCGTCCCGTCAAATCGAACAAGTTGTTGGTTCTACAATCGGTTATTGATTTACCTTTATTCTTGATTGAACAAACGATTAAGGTGCGGCTATACATACACGTCACGTCACGTCACGTCACGTCCCGTCTTTTTTCCAGAGGTATGCTCCCTGTGTAATCAAATGGAGGTGGCTATACATACCCGTCACGTCACGTCACGTCTCGTCACGTCACGTCCAGAAAATATTCGAATGCTCTAGAGAGCATACCGTGCCGTGACGTGACGTGACGTGACGTGACGTGCCGTGACGTGACGGGTATGTATAGCCAGGGGTCACGTCAAGCGACGTCAAGCGACGTCATTTATCTCCGCTTCGGCTTTGTCCGCGCACAGTCGGGAAACATCGTTGGTATAGCTGAATGTTTTTTGACTATATTTTGTTGGCTCCATAACAGAGATAAACAAAAATATTGCACCTTATCAGTTCAAGGGGTGAAGTGTGTCTGTTCACCTGTTTCTTGTGTGTCGTTCCTTCAGTAACATAGTGTTTTGTTGTGCGTCAACCATGGACGACGAGTATTTGATAACTTTAGTGCAAGACTTCAAAGAACTTTTTGACCCTTCTCACAATTTATACATGAATAACGTAAGGAGGAACTACTGCTGGGAAGAAATTGCAATTAAAATGAATTCCACAAATTTATGAATCAATATAAATTTAGTATATACATTACTATTATAACTACTATAATAACTTTATAATCTAAAATTATAACTCTATTACTGCGGTTTAGAGGCTCACTTATAAAGTCAAGATAACATTGATAATAATAATAATTGTATAACAATAGTTTAACATGGAAATATATTGACAGTTGACTACAACTGAAACTAACTTTGTGTTTCAGTTATAAAGCACAAAATACTGATAAAATTACAGCAAATTTATTGTAAAAAAACTAGGTCGGCTGTTTTACTTAATTAGTAAAAATTACCTAGGTCAAAATGAATCTCAAGATATAGGTATTAAAAGCCAAGATGTGCGCGCGCTACTTTTTGTGCCTGGACGTGACGTGACGTGACGTGACGTGGCGGGTATGTATAGCCACCCTACCTAAAATGACGTTAGTGGACGGGACGTGACGTGACGTGACGTGACGTGTATGTATAGCCGCACCTTTTAGGTTTCTTTATTTGAAGTTGTAGTGTTACATCTACTCTGTAGAATTCTAGGATAACCTTTATACATTTATATCCTTTTCAATATTAGAAACCATTAATATGAACCAAAAACAAAAATATAAAACATCGAATCGTAAATATAGAAATAGTGTTATCAGGTAAACAGTACAATAAAAGATTTTGGTTTTGCTTAACCCTTCAGCGCATTATGTCGTGCGTTAATCCATTTCTATTCTAATTGTGCCATGAAGAACTCTGTACTTAAAATATTGCTTTTATTTTAATATTGTTGTCAAATAATTGAAAGCCGAAGAAAGATAACTTTTTCTATTCTGTCAGCTTTAAACTGAACCAACCACTATTTGCTTTATTCCCGCCCTCTTCAGCTTCAGAGAGGGTCTCTTCAGGGCCACCGAGAGGGTTTAGGGGGCAAATTTAATTCTTGAGGCCCCCTGACTCGAAGCTAAATGTTGGGGAAATGAGGGGGGAAGGCAGTGAAACTTTTATACACACAATAATTAATACTAAATTGGGAGCCATCAAAGGTATTTTTTACACGTTTTCTTAAATAACTCAAGAAATATTGAACTAATCCTATACAAAATTAAACTACAGTAAATGTCCTATTCATTTTCCCCGTAGTTGCTATAGTCCGTGGAAAATATAACAAAATTAAAAAATCTGGATTTTGACTTAATTTGTACAATAGTTGTGCAGTCAACTTACCCAAAACGGGAGATAAAAATCCCGAGTTTTGAAACTTGGCGTAGTTACTCATTCGAGTGCCCTGGGGGCTATAATTCCCCGAAGGTGGGTGAGTGGGATGGGGTCATGTATAGGAGTTCCTTTAATATACCGGGAAATATTGAATTTAGCGAAAAATGAATCCTAAATAAATTTAAACTAAAGTAAATTATCTTCAGAAAACATCCTATTGATTGTTTCTTATGGTTTATAATTTTGGAGAAATGTCGGGGAAAAAACAAATTAAATAAATGGTACCAGGAACTGGCACATACTTTCTCACAAACATATTGAAATTATTACACAGATTCACTGTGACTTCATAATTGCAGGTGGGGTAGGAGAGGTGATTTAATAAAGTAGGAGATTAACTAATAAATATTATTATTATTATCTAGAGAGAAAACTATTCGATCGATTTCGAAAAAATTTGCACCAAACACGTCAATTAGGGCTGTATAGATGCACGAAGAAAGGTTTTGAAAATTTTTGAAAAACAACCCCCTTTATAGCCCAAAAAACCCCAAAAATCAGTTATTATTATTATTAGCTAAACGAGAATTTTTAGAAAGATGCTATTTTTTGCATATGGTAGGGTATATTAAAGGCTACAAATAAGCCAAATTTTATCAAAATCGTTGAAGCCGATTTTTTATAAAAAAATAATAACTGATTTTTTGTTGGTTTTTTTGCCAATAAGGGGGTTGTTTTTCAAAATTTGTCAAAACCTGTGACTTCATAATTGTAGGTGGGGTAGGAGAGGTTATTTAATAAAGTAGGAGATGAACTAATAAATATTATTATTATTAGCTAGAGAGAAAACTATTCGATCGATTTTGAACAACTTTGCACCAAACACGTCAATTAGAACTACATTTTATATAAATGCACAAAGAAAGATTTTGACAAATTTTGAAAAACAATCCCCTTTTCGGCGAAAAAACCCCCAAAAATCAGTTATTATTATTATTAGCTAAACTTAATATTATTATTATTGTTAGTTATATAACTTATTATTATTAGCTAAATATTTTTTAGCATATAGGGTTTTTGCTTATGGTAGGGTACATTAACGGCTACAAATAAGCCAAATTTGATCAAAATCGTTAGAACCGTCTTTTAATAAAAAAATAATAACTGATATTTTGGGTTTTTTTAAATTTGTTTTTCAACATTTTTCAAAACCTTTTTTCGTGCATCTATACAGGCCTAATTGACATGTCTGGTGCAAATTTGTTTGAAATCGATCGAATAGTTTTCTCTCTAGCTTTGTATACACACAGACTTACAGACAGACATACAAATAGACATTTTGTAAAAAACACTTTTTTGGACTCAGGGGGTCCCAAAACGGATATTTCCACAAAAATCTTAACATTGATTTTTTTGCGATCAGTATACTTTCTCTATAGCCTACTATAGTATAGTGAGAAAGTAAAAAAACAACTTTTCGGCTTTATTTGTAAAGCTATTTAAACATAAAATTCATGTAGGAAACTTTTCTAATGGTTTTAAATTGTACACATGAAGGCCTATTTCTTCAAAAGATATCTTCACTTTCAATACAGTTCACATAGAATTCCCCTTCATCCATGGTAGGCCTATAATATGATTATCTTTAACATCTGGTTTTTTTCCAAATTTTCAGATGCAGCCCCTTCAGAAATAATAATTAGTGGAATAGTAGTACAGTGGGGGAAATGAGTTTTGCAACATTTTTGTAAACATTATGAAAACTACTCATCACAAAATGCAATCTAAAATAGTTTTGATGTCCTTAAATAAAAACGCTCTTCCAAATAACATCCCTCATGGCAGTAACATAAAATATTTATTCAATTTGGCCCCTTTAAAATGCTTTGTGACTTCTGATTATTGGAATACATGTGGGTTAGTATGTTATGTAACTGTGACAAATTTCATTGTGACACCGGAAAAACCCGACAGATATAAATACAGTATAGGCTAAAAGAGTGATCATGTAAGGGTTCCAATTTTCCCTTTAAAGTACGAAACCCTACAAATTATTTGTTAAAGTAACAAAGTACAACCAAAAATAAAGAATACAGTGATGTAGCTTGAAATTGTGTGCTTTGTAGCCAAATACAGAATCGCGAAATCAAATTTCTCTCTTCTATTGCGTGTAAGAGCGGGACGGGGTAGGGGAGCAAGCAATATTCCTTCGCTCCTTGAACGTAATCCAATACTGATTGCTGCATTCATAATTTGTGCAAATTTCTGGTCCGTCTACATTTAGTGAGATCGACTGGAAAATTTGCTAAACCAGACATAAAGTACAATCGTTGCGAATAAAAATAGACTTTTACAATACTAGTTCTTGAATTAGTTTTCTGAAGACCTGAAGGTGTAACGACCATCAGGAAAAAATAAACTTGTGTTTTCATAAATTCACAGCTGATTGACTAAGCCACTTTAATATACACAAAACGTACGGCAATTCAATGTGGATGATGTAGGACAGTGTTTCCCAACCTTTTTTCCTGGCGTACCACTACACAAGACAACAATATTTTGCGTACCACTTAGTCACGTGGAGGTAATTATGGATGGAATATGTTTATTATTTATTACTTTACTAGCCTAACTAACCCATTTTCCAACCATAAGTATGACAAATAAAATTATGCGTAGTGTTATAATATTTTATTAATTGATATCAACAAGGAATTCATACCGTAGGCTGAACATAAAAAAAAAACATTAAAATGTAAGGAAAATACAACAAAAATATAATACAAATCTTCAATGAGAAGGCTGAGCTTGAAGATTTAGAAGGCAACTTGAGAATGACTGGTCTAAGATTTCTCAGTCTTAAAACGAAGATAATTCTCCATTCTAATAAGTCTAACTGCTTTGTCGGCTACTTCTGTTTAGTCCGCACGCCTAAACCCAGAAGTCCATGAGCGACATTTAAAAATAAATTTTCTATAGTTCTGAGTCTCAATTTAATTCATACAACTGTTCCTTTTCTTTAGTAAAATTTTTTGGTGCCACTTCTATATCAGCAAACGGGTTTTGGATCCAGAAATATTTGCTGAAGTCTTCAGGAAAATATAGGTTGCTGCTTTGAGTCAAACCAAGACGGTGTGTTTTGATATCTGTCAGAAGTGCAGGACACAGTTTGAGGTCAATACAATACTCGAGCGTTGGAAACAACGATACCGTACCCTTTTCTGTTCTGCTTCTTTTGCTGCTTGATTCAGCTTATTAGCGAATTTCCGTAGGAAAAATGAGCTATTGCAGTGACCCTTATGGTAAGACCTAAGGTCGGGAGTAGCAAATGAGAACCGATCATGGTCCCCAGAACACTTTTTGGAGTGTCATTAAAAATCATATATATAAATGTATGTATGTGTTCACACTCTAGCGGCCGCATTTTAAGTCCGATTTGGTACACAAGTTGGTTGTTTACGGCGCTCGGACAAGTTCGTTAGCCAACAAAATCGAACAACCGGAAGCACGTTTTTTGACCGGAAGTAACTATTTTTTTATTTTTGCATACGAGAGTGAATTTGTTTTAGATTTTTTCAAAAATATAAATGTAGGATGTTATTCTGCACATTTTTGCTTTTACGCGACCTTATAACTCGCTTGGTTCTCCAAAAATCTATCAAAACGTAAAATACCATAAAATTACCCGGTTCAAAGCCACGTGGTGGATTTTACCTTGGGGGCATCTTCTCATCCGAGGCCGACGGGCGAGTTTTCACGTTACGAGCGAAGCGAAGCTCATAACCCGAGGCCACAAGATCGAGGTGCAAACTCGCAAAGCGAGTTTTTCCACTGCGAGTGTAACGAAGGAGCTTGTGAGTCTAAGCTGGAAGCTTATGTACAAACAAATTCTACTAATATATTTCGTACAAAGAGGCAGCTATTCAGCACCGTTGTGAGTAGACCTATTTCCCAAATTGCTGGTTGAAACCCTAAAACATAGGCCTATAAACTTAATGTTGGAAATTTGCTCAACTCACGTCAGCGGTTCAGCTGCGTGGTCGAATTATTTTTCATAGCACTTTCTCTGTCATGAAACCGAAAAGGAGTGGTATAATTTCCTTGCAGGGCTTGGTTGATCTCATTAAGCTTTGAAAATATCTCTGCCAAATACGCCAACTTATACTGCCACAGTGTATCTGCAAAGCAGTTCTTCAATTCAAAATGTGTGTCATACAAAAAACGGAAACTTCATGGCGCTAATGCTGACTCACCAGCCCAAACAATCCCGTCATATTATAATACTCGTGCTTAGAACTTCACCACGTACCACCGCAGTGGCCTCTGTGTACCACTAGTGGTACGCGTACCACAGGTTGGGAAACAGTGATCTAGGAAACTACCTAATAGATTTGAATGAAACTTACTAATTTGTTCGACATTCTTTCCTGAATATCATAGGCCAGGGATATCGTGATTCTCACGAGTTTAACAGAGATGGTGAAATTGATGAATATCCTCAATTCGTGTGATCGTTTTTTACTGATTACGACGGCTGAACCATTAAAAATAATTAGTAATGATCAAATTCAAGATCAAGACTTGGTAGTTTTGGTCTTGTTCTTGGACAGCCGGTCTTGCTCTTGCATAGTCAGTCTTGTAGATGTAGGTATCAGTAAAGTACACCAGTGATTATAGAAGAAAATTACCTTTCTATACTCAGTGGCTATATTGTGCACTATATTTTTCCGATTACCTGCTAGGCAATTTTTTTCACTTCCACGTAACTGCTACCTTGAGTTGCTCATGCGCACAAACTACTTTAGGCCTTGCATTATTGAGCGGAGTGAGCGAAACTCTTATACTACACTCTGGCTTTTTATTTCCACATACTCCTCCTGAACGGCTGAAGTGATCCGCACGAAATTTGGTACGGTCATAGTAACCGACTATGGGAAGGTATAAATCTGAAATGGTCCAAATCGGACGTCAGGGTTTTGCCCTACTGCCCTTTAAAGTTACAATGTTATTTTAATAGAAGAAATATTTTATTTGGTTTATTTACTGTGTGTTGATTATACAGCTGTTAAAAGGACCATATCTAACTTCAGACTGTTACCATCAGCTGTTTGTAAATACAATAGTTTTATGTGCAATTGTTGTTTTGTTTAAGTCAAGTGCTTTAAAGTATTGTTTAAAAAAATACTTGCTCCGCTCAATATTGCAAGCAGAAAACTGCATTGCATACCTAGTAGTAAATAGTAATAAGGTTGTGATTTTATTTTGCGAACAAACATTCAAATTTACAAATAATTTTTTAAAAAGTTAGGCGTAGAGATAGTTTAAATGTTCAAATCCATTTAAAATATTTATCAATATAAAATACATAGTTCAGCTAATTGAAGATGTTTAGTGTTGGTGAATAGTCAGCATAATCAGCTGATATAAGTTACACGTATAAAACGTCCATGGACCAACACTTGAAATCGATCTAGGAGTCGATTTCGATTATCGATTTTAGGAGTACCGGACTCACGAACCTTTTTCAATCTATTCCAGTTTCGTAAATTTTTGGAATATCAACATCAAATTTGTTTTACAAGTTGAGTACACCAGTATAAATATTCTTAGTAAGTATGAACGATTTTTTCATATTATTTTTAAAAACGAGGCGCTTGAAAATGGTCTTCTGTTTTACCTATCTCGTTTGAACTATAACACCTTTGGATTCAACGACTCCATTTTCGACATTTTTGAACATATCGATTTAAAAATTGGTACAGAAGTTAAAAACACAATTGTTTTGTGCTATACTTATTTTAAAAACTATATTAAAAAAATTTACTAATCTGCAGCCGATTAACTCAAGCGTTTTGATGAAAAATCTAAAAAGGTCTAAAATTATACTTTTTTAAGTTACTTGTGCTTTGAAAAGTAAATAATAAAAAAGGTTTATACTCCTTGATCTATATATTTAACTTGTAAAAAACTTTCAGGTTGATATTTTGAAAATTTTCTAAACTGGAGCTGTTTAAAATGAATTGGTGGGTCCGGTACTCCTAAAATCGAGAAACCCATTAATAAGTCAAGTGGCTCTAGATGGGGTCATTTTCAAGATAACAAGCTGAGACTCAGCATAAATGTTTAAAATATATATTCTAACTCCTATGTCAAGTTTCAATTCGATATATTAAAATTCGGCTGATTTAGAATGAGAAAACGCTTCATATATGAATAAGATGTCCACTTTTAGTGATTTCCCCTGCTGCAAAATACATACCTTCATTATCGTTTTTTTTTCCAGACAAACCATTGCTCGGACGAAATAAATACATACGACCTTTTTTGTTGAAAAATACCTCCCCTACACGGTGGTATTTTTTATTTTCCTCTATCTTCATCCCATCTCGAAATATTAAGGATAATCGAAAATAAATGATAATCGATTTTTTTTTCGACTTTGGGAAGTCGATAGACTGGTAAACTTTTTTTTATGTTAATCTACATACTTTAATGTACTTATAAAAAAAATTCAGCCGTATTGCAAATTACTGGAACTTTTGGTCTAAATTTACCTCTACCGACTGTATTTTACTTTCTCACTATACTATAGTATAGAGAAAGTATAGTGATCGCAAAAAAATCGATGTTGAGATTTTTGTGGAAATATCCGTTTTGGGACCCCCTGAGTCCAAAAAAGTGGTTTTTACAAAATGTCTGTCTGTATGTCTGTATGTCTGTATGTCTGTATGTATGTATGTCTGTATGTCTGTATGTCTGTATGTAGACAAAGCTAGAGAGAAAACTATTCGATCGATTTCAACCAAATTTGCACCAGACCTGTCCAGTACGCCTGTATAGATGCACGAAAAAGGGTTTTGAACAATTTTGAAAAACAACCCCCTTTTTGGCCAAAAAACCCCCAAAAAATCAGTTATTATTTTTTTATAAAAAACGGCTCTAACGATTTTGATAAAATTTGGCTTATTTGTAGCCTTTAATGAGCCCTACCATATACAAAAACCCGCATCTTTCTAAAAATTCTCGTTTAGCTAATAATAATAATATTAACTGATTTTTGGGGGTTTTTTACCACAAAGGGGGTTGTTTTTCAAAAATTTTCAAAACCTTTTTACGTGCATCTATAAAGACCTAATTTACGTGTTTGGTGCAAATTTGTTCGAAATCGATCTAATAGTTTTCTCTCTAGATAATAATGATAATAATAATAATATTTATTAGTTAATCTCCAACTTTAATAAAAATCTATCCTACCCCACCCTACAAGTCACAGTGAATCTGTTTAGTAATTTAAATGTATTTGTGAGAAAGTACGTGCCAGTTCCTGGTACCGTTTATTTTTTAAGACATATATAAACAACTTGTAAACTAAGCAAGATAGGGTTCATGTTATATTGTAGTGTATTATTTGCTAGTTTTGACCTCCTGAATAGCACGGTAAAGTTTGGTAGAATGGTTTCGACCACAAGAGATACTAGTTATCATTAACATATATGTGTTTCAAATATTTAATCTTCTATATATATAATAAAATATATATATATATATATAAGCCAAATCCACTGACTCACTGAACACGATCAAAAACTACTGAACGGATTGGAATGAAATTTGGTATGTAGCTTCCTCTAGGACCGTAGGTGCTGATAAGAAAGGGTATCAAAAAATTTGAAATCTTAGGGTGGGGGGTCAAAGTTACTAAATCACGATTTCTCCAAAACCAGTGAACGGATTATAACGAAATTTGGTATGTAGCTTCCTCTAGGGCCATAGGTGCCTCTCTAAGAAAGGGTTTCAAAAAATTCCAAATTTTAGACGAGGTATGTTGGGTCAAATTTACTAAATCACGATTTCTCCAAAACCACCGAACGGATCGGAATGAAATGTGGTATGTAGCTTCCT
>JAGFPH010015890.1:9617-20321 GCA_018207615.1 Philaenus spumarius
TTTGTTTGTTTGTTTTTTCATCGGCCCTGTCATTCCGAAAAAATCCATCCTTTGTCAGAACCTCATTTCTTAGTTTTTCGGCTGCTGGTTAAGATTTGAGTTGGAAGGACGTGGTTTATTGGAGTTTGGGTGATTAGAGTTACTTGGGTTTTGAGCATAGGATCTGTGGACTGGTGGGTTATTCCGAGGTGTGAAATTTTGCCTGTTTTGCGTTTCCTGAGCGTCTTGGGGTCTACTTCGCCGATTTTCCTCTATCATGTCTACATTATTTAAGAACTCTATCGCGTCTTGAATGGTTTCGCTAGGCTTACCTATGCTGGCTAATCTTATATGCTCGCTGAAATGTTGCATTACCGTGAATACAAGGAAACCTTCAGGTAGGGGGGTTATAAATCTCGCGCTTTGTTTACTACCATACAGAAATATTCGGTTCTGCTAGCGTTTCCCCTTTCTACATACCTATTATTTTCTATATAATTCCTGACCGCTTTTTGTTTTTGGAGCGACCAGTAATTACTTAAAAATGCCTCCCTAAACTCGGCATACTTCATCTCTTCGCGATCTGTTATATTGAACCATTCGAGTGCGTATCCCTTTAGATGGCGTCTTATGAATTTTATTTTCTCCCTATCTTCTAAATAAGGATTCAACTCGTCCATTAACCCTTCTATTTCTCTTAAAAATTGTTTCGGCCTTTCTTTACTATTTCCCCAAAATTCAATTTTATTTATTTCGCTGTCAAACAGCGGCATTACAATTCCTACATTCCTACTCCCACTTCCCTGGCTTATCACGTTTCCTATCTTCTTTTAAACGCTCTGCACCCGACTTTCCATTGTTCGAAACCCTTTGTCTACGTTATCTTTCATGGTGGTTGTGGTTTCCTCCAGAAAATGGATAGCGCCTTCAATTTCCCTAATCTTCTCTTCTCCCTTGGTGTGTTGTTCCTTACACCTCACGCTTTCTTCCTCCAGGCTTCTTTCCAGGTCTCCCAGCTTTCCAGAAATAACTTTGTACAATTCTTTCTGCTCCTTCTCTCGCTGTAGCCTTTCTGCTGCCTTTTCTTCCCGGATTTTTTCATCCTTGAGCCGTCTTCTTTCCTCTTTCCTTTCCCGTTCTTCCTGTTCCCTCTGCCGCCTGGCCTCCTCCTCTTCTTGCTTTTCTTTCCGCCTGGCCTCCTCCCCTTCTTGCTTTTCTTTCCGCCTGGCCTCCTCCCGTTTCGCCCTGGCCTCCTCTATTTCCTTTTCCTTCTTCGCCCTGGCCTCCAGTTCTGCTTGTTTTTCCTTCCGTCTGGCCTCCAGTTCTTCTTGTTTTTCCCTCCGCCTGGCCTCCAGTTCTTCTTTATCTTTCTTCGCCCTTTCTTCCTTATCCTTTTTATATTGTTCGAAGAACTCTTTCATCGCCTTATCCGCCATTTTAACTTATTGCTTGTTTAAAATTTGTTTTAATTATCTTAATTGTTTTTAATTGTTCTAAATTTGTTTTTATCTGTCGCGTCGGAAAACTCCCAATTATTTTTAATTAATTTACACCTATTTTTTTAGGCCTACGCCCCCAAGCTTCCGATTTTACCGCGACAAATTTAATATACTGGTTAATTATTTATATTTGTTTAATTTTCACTCCCCCTCTGAACCTTAATACGACACGAAACTGGGAAATATTTCAGACACGGGAAATAGCAATAGTATGGCTTAATATTAAACACAATTCTAAAGCTAACATACACAGTTTTAAGCACAAATAATTTTACGTTAGTTCTTTGACAGATTTTTACTTTTGGTTAACTTTTTAACCACAAGTGAAATCGGCCAACACCGAAGGGCGCCAATTCTACAACGAATAACCTTTTTATGAGGAAATTCTTCGTTGGAGAATAAGTTATTTCCACCTACTGGAAGTCTTATAGGCAATCTCACTTTGTTTGGCCTAGGTGAAATAACTATGTGTCGAATATTCAGTTCACTGACTATTCTGACAAAAAACTTTACTTTATACTTCCAGTAATTTATTTTGATTTTAGCTCAGTAAGAACACAAGTTAATAATTTTACTTTTTGTAAACCTCTGAAGAGTGAGTACACTGGTACTAACCTTGTAAATTGCTTATTTGTGCTTGCAATTATTTTATGAAATTCCACTTTATCAATTCTTAATCTACAATTCATAAACTATTGGAATATTTGAATATTAGGTGTTTCTGTAAATGATAACCTTTTATAAAACAAAATAAAATTTTAATAATTTCTTTTTGTTAATTTTAAACATAAAACAAAATTCTTGTATTTAATATTTTTCAAATAAAACCAAATAATAACTTTCTTCTCAAATAAAATAATAACTTTTTAAAACTATAAGGCAGAACTAATCTCTTGATTTATTATAATTTATTTTAATATTTCATTACTCAATTTAATCTAATTTATACTTTAATGAAAATTTGAATTTACGATTTAATGAACTTACTTCTTTAATTAATTACAAATATTTCTTAATTTTACATCCTAAGTAACCCAGTATTTAAAATAAATTTATTTGAATTTACTTCAGGCAATATAATGGGGACTAACGTATTTTACGCTTCTACCGACCTTTTCACACTTGTCCAGGCGTCGCAACGTTTGTGGTTAAATCCGCGAACGCTGTCCAGTGATGACAAGCTACAGATGTTCTGCGTGCTGATAGAGTTGTCTTGTGGGTGAAGGTGGTGTCCTGTAGGGTTGTCTGGATGTATGATGGATGTCTTCTTAAAGATGGATGTGGTGATGCCGTGTCTGCAATCCCGGTTCGTCTATTCCCTCGTAGCTACAGTTGCATGTCCTAGTGGTCGCCTGGTGGTGTCCTGGAGTCCTGTCTGGAAGCTATACGAATCACTCCATGTATCAGCTGTCCTGTAGGCTATGTGTTTCCTCCAGAAAATCCCAAGTTAGGCCAACTTGTATAGACTAAGTTGCCACTGAAGTTCTTGTAGAGTTAATGCGGTGTCTATTGCTGCATCCCAGATAATAACCGCAATGCCGTATCTTCTTACTTGTTATAGAAATTTAAAGTTTAACGAAGAAAATACTTAGCTTCTAGCTCGCTAAAGTATTTTATAAAAAACAAGTATCTGCTCTCGATGCGTCAACTTACATCGTAGAAATATTAAGCATTGATGTATCACTTACATCGAAGAAATAATAAGCATCTCGAGTTTCCCCGAGCAATCGTTTATATAAGGTTTTTCGGCACTATTTCATTGCCAACCTAAGCTTTCTACCACTGTATTTCCATAATGCTTTAAAATCCATTTTTTCGCTAATTTCAAACTTCTAGTCTACGTAACTTTCCATCCTGAATTTTATTGTATTTTTTTCATAATTTTGTAACTTGATTTAGCCTTTGTTTTAATTAAATTTCTATTGTTTCTTTGAGTACGCCCATTTTCGTAAACTGGTAACCCTGTTCTCCTTCCATCGGTCTCGTCTTTGGACCGCCCCTCTACTGTCTTGCGTTCTTATCTGGCTTCCCTTAGTTTTGTGCTATGGAAATTCTTTTTCTATGTAACTCTTCCAGGGTTTTTCCGATTTTCCTGAAACTGACATCATTTTCCTCAGCTCGTTGTTACCTTTCCACACGAACTCGAGTGACGTTCGTACGACTCTTGGTTCGCGTACACGACCCGCGCGCGTTTTTCCGCGGCGATTTTTCCCGGAAAAGTCTTAAATTTACACTTCTTTTAGTTTTTCTTTTTCCACTTTTCTTGTCCGTTAGTTTTCCTTCACTAGCCGGATTTTCATCTCATTTCTGCTTCTGGTTGTCTTGCTGTGAGGTTAGGGACTTCAACGATTTTTCACAAACTAGGGTTTTACTTTACTCCCGAAACATATTTCAAATACTGGATTATTTTTACATAACTACTTCATTTACATACTATTTACTATTTTGGGTTGTTAAAAGTTTGAGTTTAAATTTTTAATTAGCTGTAAAGGTGCAAATTCTATCACCTTTTTCCTTTTATAAATTTTCTAGTTTTTCTTTTACATTATAAACTACATTTATCAATACTACAACTTGTTTTAGTTAGAATTTAAAAAACTTTATTTTTAACCTACTTTTTAATCCTTTAAACTTTATGAATTACCATTACTTTTTTATATGACAAAATTTCGCTAAAACTTATTTCACCTTTATTTTAGGCCTTTTTAAGAAAAGCCTAAAAAACCTTTTCTTTTTTAAAATAAAGGAATTTTGAAAATTTTCTCATTCTTTAAAAGCTCGTATCTTACGTAACTTTATGATTTTTTAATATCTAATCTTGCAGTAAATACACCCGCGGTTAGCGTAATGCATTTCCCGAAGATTTTTATTTTTTATTCAAATCTTGGATTTTGGCTTCCCGTAGGAATCTTTTAAGTAATTTTTATAAGTTCCCAATCCTTTTCAGACAGGCAGGGTCCAAAAGTTTAATTCTACCAGATAACAGACCGCCCGCGTATACATGCTGATCTCGTGACCTACATTTGGCTTTAACTCACTGCAAGTCCATATTATTCAAACTTACAAAATTAATTGCAAATTTAAACTCAAGACCTACAACGAGTTTTGTCCGTTGTAGTATATACCACAGTATATATAATTATATACTCGCGGTGGCGGTGGCGGTGTCGCGATTTCATACATTTTTCCTCACCCGCAAATGTATATACCACAGTATATATAATTATATACTCGCTGTGGCGGTGGCGGTGTCGCGATTTCATACTTTTTTCCTCACCCGCAAATGCTTTCTTCCGGGGTGCACAACGTGCCTAAAGAAGTTTTCACTTCAAAAATCCTGCATAGAACAGATTTAGAATGTACACAAAATTCGATTGTTTTAACACTACCAAGTAAACTATTTTAACACAACTTACAAAATGAGGAAGCACAATGTCTATTTCAGAGGTATTACCAAGTAAACTGCATACTCCGCTATATAAACATGTGTACTACATACAGGGTGTTTACAAACTCCCTGGAAAAGTTTTGTGTACTTGTTCCTTAGGTCAAGACAATCAAAAAACGTAATTTAAATATGTGTCTGAAATGCCTAGTTTTCTGTCTGTCCGTCTGTTTGTGTTTTTTACAAATTATTTTATAACCTTAAGTACTATTTTAGATAGAAACTTCAAATTTGGCACGAACGTATACTTTGGTAGGTCAAACAAGTGTATAAAATTTCGTTACGATATCTTAAACAGTTCCAAGATGACGGCCATTTAAAATCGTTGATGTTAAATTTCACGAAAACCGTAATTTTTATTAAAAAAGATTACTAGTAATACAAAATTTAGAATTTTAAGACGAACAAAATTATACTTTATTTGCGACAATCGGTTAATAAACAACTGAGTAATGAGACATTTACGTAATTATGTAACAACTGTACACGGCAAATTGTTCTTTAGTGCAAATTTTGTAAAATATTTATTTCAGTAAATGTCTCATGACTCAGTTATTTACTATCCGATTGCATCAAATAATGTATGATTTTGTTCGCATTAAAATTCTACATTTTTTATTACTGGTAAATTTTTTTTATAAACATTACGGTTTTCCTGAAATTTAACATCAAAGATTTTAAATGGCCGCCATTTTAAAACTGTTTAAGATATCGTAACGAAATTATATACACTTGTTAGACCTACCAAGGTACACGTTTATGCCAAATTTGAAGTTTCTACCTAAAATATTACTCAAGTTATAAAATAATTTGTAAAAAACACAAACAGACGGACAGACAGAAAACTAGGCATGTCAGACCCATATTTATGTGACGTTTTTTCACTGTCTTGACCTAAGGAACAAATACACAAAATATTATCAGGGAGTTTGTAAACACCCTGTATAATAGAGCGTTACGGAAAAATCCGATTCGTTTCCCGCAAAATTTTTGGA
Organism: Philaenus spumarius; assembly: GCA_018207615.1. Lineage (NCBI taxonomy): Eukaryota > Metazoa > Arthropoda > Insecta > Hemiptera > Aphrophoridae > Philaenus > Philaenus spumarius. Next base: position 15,536 of record JAGFPH010015890.1, read on the forward strand.
CGCCGTGCGCAAATAGAGATTTTTATTTCAAAAACACTGTCACCAGACACAAATGCACACAAAAGATTATTGTGTTTTTATACTAACATGATGGCAAATATCAGAACAAAATATTAAAACGTATTTAAATTTATCGTTTTATCGTGCGTTGTTATCAAGTACAGTAGAACCTAGTTTGACCCCTGAGGCCGGATGACAATTTATTAAACCCCGCACCCCAAAGCTGTTGCAGACGTTAATACTCCATGACTTATTGTAATGGTCTCTGACGGTGTTTAGTGCGAGTAATTGTCTCCATTAAACAACTCATTTAGACAAACAATAACTACTGTTTGTTGAACCATCACTAACAACTTTCCTTGTTGTTGTTCCTATAACTTCAAACGATGTAAGAATAAACCTTACAGCTGGTACCTGCAGATGTGATTAAAATGTTGCAAAGTGAAAAACACCTCTTTTGTCCGTCCTATATGTCGGAACCTATTAAAGATAACGCCCTGGACTTTAAAGTAAATTAAAATATAGACTTTTATCTTTACGAACGTGGCAAATTCAAGTATTTTAAAGATTTTGTTTAAGAGCTACAGCGTTTTTAAAAAAAGCTTGCAAGTTAAAAACGTGGAAATGAAAAACGCTAAATATTTAAAAACAATAACTCCGTATGGAATTAATATATTATTTGAAAACGATTATAGGTCGTAATTCAACTCACTATACTGCTTCTTTTTATATAATAAAAAGTAACATTTATAATAAAAAATTTGAATTTTTTTCTTAAAATGTTCTAAAGGGGGGACCCTTACAACTTACAAAAAAGTGAAAAACACCTCTATTGTCCGTCCTACATCTCGGAACCTATTAGAGATAACGCCCTGGACTTTAAAGTAAATTAAAATATAGACTTTTATCTTTAAGAACGTGCCTAATTCAAGTATTTTTATCATTTTTTTAAGAGCTACAGCGTTTTGAAAAGAAGCTTGCAAGCTAAAACCTTGGAAATGAAAAACGCTAAATATTTAAATGACAATAACTCCGTATGGAATAAATATATTTGAAAACGATTATGGGTAGTAATTCTACTCACTATACTGCTTCTTTTGATGTAATAAAAAGTAACATTTATAATCCAAAATTTGAATTTTTTTCCTAAAATGTTGCAAAGGGGGACCCTTACCACTTACAAAAACGTGAAAAACACCTCTTTTGCCCGTCCTATATCTCGGAACCTATTAGAGATAACGCCCTGAACTTTAAAGTAAATTAAAATATGGACTTTTATCTTTAAGAAAGTGCCAAATTCAAGTATTTTGAACATTTTGTTAAGGAGCTACAGCGTTTTGAAAAGAAGCCTGCAAGCTAAAAACTTGGAAATGAAAAACGCTAAATTTTTAAATGACTATAACTCCGTATGGAATAAATATATTTGAAAACGATTATAGGTAGTAATTCTACTCACTATACTGCTTCTTTTGATGTAATAAAAAGTAACATTTATAATCCAAAATTTGCAGTTTTTTCTTAAATAAATGAAAAGACTACTGGGTAAAGACTATTGTGTCTTACACGCAATTGAAAAATACTACTTTAGATCCGAGTTTCATGGTTCAAAACGCACAGTGAGTTAGAATATACGCGTAACGAAAAAGCGTTATCAAATTGGTTGCTAAGGCAATGAATGTAAATACTTTCAAGAAACACGTGATTTGGTTCATCAATTTAAATAGACGATGGGTTCCGTCCGGCGTAGTTCGGATATTATCGTCAAGCGCTGAAATACATTCAATAAACATAAAATTTTGGTTCATCAGTCTAGTCCTAACCTAAAATAATTGTGTGCATGCTGCCGTCAATACAGGTAAAATAAATTAAACATACACTCAATAATTAATTTTATATTAGGCCTAGACTGATGAACCAACATTTTATGTTTATTGAATGTATTTACAATGGATGGACATTTAACTGTGTTTTCAATCTTAGCTTCGATGTTATAATTAATTCTACACCTTCATTTTAATAACATTAAACGTATGGAAACAGTAAATATTTGTATAAAAAACAATCTAATAATAAACGGCAATTGAAAGATTAAAATTATGTGTGTACGTTGCCGTTAAGGCTGGTAAAAGAATCTAAGAAAAGCCGTGATGAACTTCGTTCCTGACGGGGGTCCCACGATAACATACATTCACTTTTTTACATTTTCCCTTCAAAGTAAGGCATATCTCTGTATAAATACAGAGAAAAAACACAAATACAACTGAAAACGTTTTCTCCAGGACTGGGTAGGTAAAAAACATTAACTTATTTCTAGAAGTAGAAAAACATTCAATTATATTCTTTATTCTTAATAAAATTTCTTTTATACATTTCCCAGAGGAATAGATTTACATTTTACATAATAATATTACGTAAAATGTGTTCTCCAATTTAACCTCCATCGTATAGACGCTCCTTTACTCCCCTGTCTCAAGCACTTAGACGCTGTTATCTATTTAGGTCAGCGGTCCAAGGAACTCCTTCTGAGAAATTACCCTATGCTATGCTTGTAACTAACACAATCTTGTAGTACTGAAATTGTTATGATCTCCTAAATTTATATTAAAGGTTGAATCCAACTAAAATATTTATGTTGTGTTAAATTATACACACAAAATATAGTTTTTATTCTACCTAAATGGTTAGTTTATGTCAATAAGTTTTGTTATAATAACAACTTGAATTACACAGGGGTATCCCAAAGCTGTCTAATATAATGGAAAATGTAGGCGATTTATGCGATGTTGGAGGAAAAACGTATACATGAATCAATGTTCTTCGTGAAGCGTATATTCTAAAATAATGTTTCTTGCAAAATCATCTCTACTGTATGGTTTTGTTTTATGTTATGATAAACAATAATGATCAAGGTATAAACTATCGGTATGGTTCTTAAAGTCGTTTGCATATATTATGCATATGTCTAAGTAAGATTTCGAATATATTTGTACGTTGCATTACGTTATCACATGTAGTTAAACCAGTCTGAGCAACTTCGCCCATTGACAATACCACACTAAACCTACTAGGCATGTTAATACGCCAAGGCTTATTGTAATGGTTGCTGAGAGTAATTAACGCAAGTAATTAATTCTCCCGAATATTTAGACGGTTAGGCAAGCAATTGTTACAGTTTCTGGAACCATAATGTGCACTATAAACCCTGATTTATTGTTTCCGCTAGCAATAAAGAGAAACTGGATCTTATACATTTATACTACATTGCGAAATTTAAAAAACTTTCATAGCAGAAATTTAAGAACGTATTTCCAAAAACCATACAAATAATTTAAACTATTAGCTACAAACAAAATCAAATAAGATGTGGATAACATATTATCTACACTAATATTATAAAGAGGTAATATTTGTTTTTTGTCTGTATGTTTATTGGGTAATCTGTGGAAATGATGAACCGACTGAAAAAATAGTTTTACTAATAAAAAGCTACACTATCCCTGAGTAAGATAGGCTTTATAAAATTCATTTTGATAAAAAAATGTTTTACTTTAATATTTGCAAATTTGGTAAGAAAAAATCTTAGGTTAGGCCTAGACTGATAAACCAACACATTATTTACATTTATTACCATAGCAACCAATTGAATAAAATAACAGATAAAGCAGCGGTTTGTTCCAATATTTCAATTAACAGCTGATTTCAAACTTTGAAGCAATTATTTGTAATTCTAACTTTAAGGTTAGGTTTATATTAAAGTGTAAACCAGAACCTTGCTGGTTCTTTTAACAATTGTTATAACTGCTGCTATGAAATATAGGAAATAATTTGATTTGCACATTTAAAATTAATTACCATATTAGCTTTGGGGTCCTACACATTTAATATAAAGTAAACATAACATGAGTATGTGTATAGAAGGTTCCAACAGTGTTACCATGCGGAGAAAGCAGCGGTTTAGCCTAGAAATATAAAATAGACTTCTTACTAACAAATTGATTGTTTAAAATATAATATCGGTAGCTGAAAAACCACGTTAATCTCAGAACGATAATGGAAACTAAGGGAGATACAGATTACTGTCACTAGCACATTTAAATAGGAACATAATCTATTGCAGTGGTCAATGAGCACCGGTAATGGTCCCCTGTGCACCTTTTGGGGTGTCATTAAAAACGTTATGTACATATTTGTTCACACTCAAACGACCGCATTTTGGTCCAAATCTGGTACTCAACGACGGTTCTGTAAGCCACTCGGATGAGTTCGTTAGCCAAAAAATAAATAAACGGTACCAGGAACTGGCACATACTTTCTCACAAACATATTTAAATTATTAAACAGATTCACGGTGACTTGTAGGGTGGGGTAGGAGAGGTGATTTTGAATTAAAGTTGTTTTCCCATAAAAATCCATATAATAACAGAAACAAAAACTTTTCTCAAAAACGGCTCTAACGATTTTGATTAAAATTTTACAGTTTATAGTACTTTACGTTCCGAATAAACTATAAAATTTTAATCAAAATCGTTAGAGCCATTTTTTATAAAAATTGATTTTTCCGTTATTTTAAGGGTTTTTATGGGAAAATTACCCTTAAAAATAAAAAATTCACAAAAATGAAAAAAACGCCTGGAGATACCGCGGATTAGTACCTCCACACCAAATTTCATCAAAATAGGACGACTGGTTTAGGCTCTAGGTCTGATAACATCTACACAGACACACAGACACACATACAGACACACACACAGGCATCACTCCAAAAACCACTTTTTTAGGTTCAGGG
>JAGFPH010015891.1:0-20320 GCA_018207615.1 Philaenus spumarius
GGAATCATTTCGCGTGTACAGTCCAAGGATCGTCTTGGTCTTCCCAATCTTTTAAACCCCCTCCGCAACAGAAACATATCGTTTGATCTCCAACGCCGGTGTAAAAGAATCCAGAGTCGCTAAACTGTTGAGACTTTACTTTTAATTGTTCAGGACTGTTCTTATACGAAGCCAATCTAGCTGAATTATTTATGTACCTTTTATAAGATATATTATTTACCCTTAAAGAAGTATCATCGGATATGATGGGTTTTAAATTATTTTTAAAATGTACTTCTCCACTGATAACACGATTTGATTCGGTGTTTCTTTCGAGTTTTACAGATATCAGATCGCTACCCCCTGCATTGACTTTGACTGCTGTACTATACAGTAAGTATTTAGTCGATGATCCCTGTTTACACAAATCGATAACTACTGTAACAAATTCCTTTCCTACGTTATCCATTGACAGAGAGTTGTTTACTGTACGTTTCGTTGACATTTCGTTTAGTTGTGTAGTATCGCTTAAAGCACTTAAACTTAACTCTAACTTAAACGAATGAAATTTGTTATCCTAGCGGACGGTGTGGAATCCTTGGGACTCGGTTAACCTAAGCGGTGGAGGAGTGACTAACCTAAGAAACAGCTTTCGTCGTGACTTCATTCCGCCCCAGCCCCGATTGCCCCCTTCCTTAGCCTAACCAACAAGAGTTCGTAGTGGTGAGGGGTCTAAGTTGTATTAACCTAAACGGTAACCTAAGAAACAGCTGATTTGGATCTTTTGGGGGGCCTAAGTTGTAGTCCGGACTTGTCCGATCCTAGCCGAACGAATACAACAAAAATATACCAGAGAGCCAAAATTAATCTAACCTAACTACCTGAGAACATAACTTAACCTGAGAACCTAACTTATCCTTACCTAAATTAACCTAACCTAACATCCACGACAACGACACTACGAGAACGCAACGGAGACGCTACGAGAACGCGACGAGAACGGAAGAGATACCGTTCAATTCAGCAACGCATCTCAGATGTAGTCCCATAAGAGCCCAACATAGCCTAGCCTTGTGTTAACTACATAATCGCCGACGTTAACGAGACCTATGCCTATGTTCTATTCTAACCTAAAATATGCTACTTCCATGTGTTGCAACAACAAATAACCTAGAAAACCATTAACTAGTTGTTACCTAATCTAACTTAAATACGGTGCATTACGTATTAGTGATGGACTAAGTCGTCAACTAACCAAAGACGCAATTTAAAACTATGTGGTCGGGTGCTACCCAAAAAGGATTATTAGAATGAAAACAATTCATAAGTTAAATAATAATAATATAATTTATTTTGTACATTATATTTACAGCTGGCACCAGACTATTCAGGACCATACACAATAACACGAAAAGTTACACCAGTCAACTACGAGTTAGAAACGTACAGATACGGACGATTAAAATCAGACATAGTGCATGTGGCACGGCTGAAAAAATATAATGCGAACATCTCAAACTAAAAAACATTTTTAAAAAAATGTGTAATATAGTTACAAATTGATAAGTGTTAGCTGAAAAATATATATTTACTTCGGCGTTCTTAGGTTAACACCCAAAATATCACCCGATTCTTAGGTTAAACCAAAAAAAATATCGTCCGATTCTTAGGTTAAACCAAAAAAACTTTACCCGATTCTTAGGTTAAACCAAAAAAAAACTTTACCCGATTCTTAGGTTAAACCAAAAAAACTTTACCCGATTCTTAGGTTAGACCAAAAAATTTTTACTCTGTTTTAATGCTAGACAGCAGTTGCATAGCCTTGTTAGACAACTATTAAAACAGAGTAAACATTTTTTGGGAAGACCAAGACGATCCTTGGACTGTACACGCGAAATGATTCCACAAGTGCAAGTTCCTATCGTTAGCGAAAGGAAAAGACTTTGTGAATGCGGCTGGCAAATACGACTGTAATATTGTGGTACCGAAAAATCGAACTCTACCTACGACCGAGTGTAAAATCTGTTTATCGGACGAAGTTCAAGTAGTTTTCTACCCGTGCAAACATTTAATAGCTTGCGCTTCGTGCGCCTTGTGTTGTACACGCTGCAGTGTATGTAGAGAAAGCATAGAATCTTTTTCGAGAGTGTTTTTATCTTAGAGGACTTTATTCCATCGCATGGATCAGTATACTTACCTAGGAGATTACCGTGTTAAAAAAAAGTATCAAAGCGCCGACAATCTGTACAGTATGATTTTAAAATCAACTGTGGTGTGTAAACCAACTTTAAAGTTTCTTTTAAGAATCGTTAAAAAAAAGACAACAGGAGTGGTCCATCAGCATAGACAGATAGGCGATAGAACTGCCCACGTATAGAAACAGCAGTAAGGACGAAATAATAATTGTAGTTGGTTGTGAATAAAGTGGGATAATAAATTGTATTTAACCTTTTGTCGTCTTTCATTACAACTCCTATGAAAAAAAGCTTCTTCTTAATACTATGCAATTTTAAAAGTGGAAAGTGTATGCCATTAAATATTGATATTAAATAAATACGACGGCATTCCCCCACTCCCACCAACGCTCCGGACTCTGTGTGTTTGACGACGACGCATTCTAGTAGAGAATTTTTGAACTATCCCCCGTCCGACATCAGCGCGTTCTGGTAGAGAAATATCACCGTGCGAGAGGGGGATTCGGTCAAGTCCAGGGTATACATCATAATACGGTGGAAGTACTCACCGTTGGCATAAGTCTTAATTCGGGTAAGATCGGTTAAGCTCGGGTTATACTTGGAAATATATTGCATTTTATGTAGGTATTTCAAAGTACAGCGAAGCCTAAGGTTAAGTTCACCCGGAGTATTTTCGAGGCAAAATTTTGGGAGATGGTGTTACTCAAGCCGCCTTGTTTTAAATATAATTCAGGGTACAGCGAAGCCTGAGCAAGTATAGCTCCAAACTACGCTACAAAAGCAGAAGTGTCGTCATAGCCTAATGGAAATAAAAAAAACAAACAGAATGCAAATGTAATTTATTTTTTGCATTCGTACATAACATTATATTTACAAGGTTTCGACAGTAGCGCTTTCTGGTAGAGAATTTATAAATATTTGCTTGTCCGACGGTAACGTTTTCTGTTAGAGAATCAGCTAGTTCAATAGACAGTACTCTGGGGTGCAATTCTGCCAACTCAGCAATCTTATACGCGTTAGCATAACTTTCTGCTGATTCGTGGCGGATGTATAAGTCTACACCGGGCTGCAAGAAGTATTTTCTATAAATGTTTCTTTTACTGTTAACATAGTGGTAAATTGTCGAGTAAAAAGAAACGCAACATTAAGTAATTATTGATAATTTTAATGTAAAAGCTAAAATAGTTGTTCAGATTTATTTAGGCTACCATTTGACAATTGAAAATAATACCGATAGAGGTAAAGTGTTACACACACGCGCGCGCGCATACACAACTAGATTATGATAATGTATCCTATTTAGGTTAGGTTAGAAAACAACTAACCATGGTCTTCTAGGCTATTTGTTGTGCAACCCATAGAAGCAGGATATTTTAGGTTAGTTAAGAACTTAGGCATAGGACTCGTCGACGGTTAGTGGTGTTGCCATAGCATAAGGCTAGGCTGTGTTGGGCTCTTATGGGACTACATCTGAGATGTGTTGTTGAATTGAACGGTCTCTCTTCCGTTCTCATCGCGTTCTCGTAGCGTCGCTTCGTCATCTTGGTCGTCGCTGTCGTTGTCGTCGCTGTTTTTGTCGTTGTCGTCGTGGTCAACGTTAAATTCGTCGTCGTTTTCGTTGATGTCGTCGTCGTTTTTGTCGTGGTCGTCGTTAACTTCGTCGTAGTTTTTGTCGTCGTCGTCGTTTTTGTCGTCGTCGTCGTTTTTGTCGTGGTCGTCGTTAACTTCGTCGTCGTTAACTTCGACGTCGTTTTTGTCGTCGTTATCTTTGTCGTCAAGTCGTCGTCGTCGTTTTTGTCATCGTTGTCGTTTTTGTCGTCATTGTCGTTGTAGTGGTCATTGTCAAAACAGGGTTTGACTAATAAATAATTTCCGCTAATGTCCGTTAGGTTAAATAACGTTATGTATCTCCAAGGTATTATTTGCTGTAGTTTGGGGTTTGGTTAGTTAATAGCCTAGACTCCTATGCTAGCTTAAGTATTTTTCCTGTGCCTATAAAGTCGAAATCAGGGTTAGACGTAGCGGTCGCTTTGGAACCGATATTTGACAATCATAAGATGAAACATTTCCAGACCGAGCAGGTGGGTTGTTTAATGTTAATAGTAAACTTATTGTAGGTATGTCCAATGGTTTAGGGTACGAAGATGCCGTAAATTTGCGACAATTGAATGAACTAAAAACGTGGGTCATAAACAATACATTAACTTAAAAAAAAAATATTATTAATATGTGCGAATACTATGACTGTAATTATAAGCGTATAGGTAATTTAGCCATGGGCATTATGGACAACTATGCTGTCACAATTGCTAAGGAGCCAAATTAAAACGAATGAACTTTGCGTCATTCAAAGACGAGCTAAAGCGGGCAATTACAAATATTGTACAAGCAATAAACGAAAATAAAAAGCATAATAAGGACGCGCTTGTAGTTCTACTTTCTGCCTTTTAAACCGAAAAACACAAAAACTTTCCAGAATTTATACAACGTTTATATTCACCGACATTAGCGATACCCCCATTCGCTATAGGTCAGTAGTAAACCAAGCTTGAAATTCAGGTAACCTTTCAGTAACGATCATGGAACCAGAGAGGATGGTCGTAGGGACCTAACACATCGTTGGGTATTTTCTTAAAATCAGTACATTTCCTAAATCCCGAGTGCACAAAAATCGCAGCAACAGGACTATTCCAGCATACGGGTTATAGCCTAGGGTTGTTGATTCAGGCGGGTAAAAATTTTGTTTTCTTTACAGACGAAGTGATTAACGAAATATTACTTTTGGACATAAATTCTGCTCTTGAAGGAAAGGCTACTCACGGTTTTACTCTAAGTGTTGGGAATATTCGAGTAACAACGGTGTTTGGAAAACGTTATGTTACATTCAATGACGGTCAGCATTTTTTAAACTTGAACTTTTCGGAGTGGGGGCTGTTTAAAGACGCCATACCTCTGATAAACCGTCGTATTAAAGAATTATTTTATTACGAGGAGGATTTGCGCGAGTACATCATTAAGTGCCTAACCACAGACGAACTCGTTTCCAGCACACTCCCCGAAGTGGACAGATTGTACGAAGAGGTGAAGTTGTACAAAAAACATGCAGGCAGTGGTTGAGTTTCACGGTTACCACGATAACAACTGTAAGTTTATAATCAAAGAGTTTGCTATAGTCGGTGAGCATTTCTCCAATGTCGTTGTTTTCAAGCCGCCTTATACATTTGATCAACTGAATACTTGCGCTCGGAGGACAGCCCTTTGGTTACAAAAAAACTATCATCATATCGGCTGGGAAGAAGGTGACATTCCTTACGACGAAAACCGTTTTCCATAATTTTCACAAAAGGATTGGAAAAAGCTCAGTTTTTGAGAAAGCTTGTTCCACACGTGGGGGAAATATCTGAAGAGGTGGAAACATACTCGCACTGTACAGGGGTTAATTGTATATTACCTCAGCACTTTAAAGACGACATTAAGTGTGCCTTAAAAAGTGCTAAATATTATTACGATTCTCTTCGTAAGTTAAAAGAACAACACGAACTGTAAACACCGAAATTATTGATGTGGCGAATGGCCAAAACAGTGTATTTTTATTTATATCCATTGTATATTGTATTCTAATAGCCGTTATTACTGTAAATACTTTAGTGTTGTAATGAGAGGGAATTATTAATAATAAACTGTATTTGAGTAACAAAGTTGTTTTAATGAGTCATTCCTATAACCATTTCTTTACCATTTTAATGTGAACAAGAAAAAAAATGTGTTTAGAAAAGAGTGACACGGGTTTTTGTACATGTCTAGGGGTCAGTGACCGCCTTGACTCATGGGTTAACGCTGTGTAACGAAATTTTAGTACAATGGTGTTAGAGGCTATTGCACAACATTGTGTATTGAAAACTGGCAATGAATAGCAGCCATGGTAAATATGGGGAAATAATAAAAAAAACAGAATTTAAATGTAATTTATTTCTTACAAGGATTTGACGCCAGCGCATTCTGGCAGAGAGTTTTAGAAATATTAACCCGTCCGACGGTAGCGCGTTCTGGTAGAGAATCAGCGAATTCATTAGGCAGTACAACGGATACAATTCTGCCGACTAGGCATTCTTACACGTGTTAACATAACTTTTTGCTGACTAGCGGAATGTGTAAGTCTACTCTAAAGTTTGGTTATGTAATTACGTATATCATACACAAAGGTGTGGCAGAGCCTAAGGTTAGGAAAGCCAAATTTTTAGTTCGGCTAAGTGTTGTTCGGTTGGACTCGGGAGAGCCTTAGGTTCGGGCAAGTAATTATAATAATAATTGAAGTTGTAACATAACCTCAAAGTACAATCTAAGCGGGGTTTGTACAGTATAAACAGTCACGAGTACAGCGAAGCCTAAGTTTTTAGTTCGGAAAAGATCGGATAGGTCTGGGCCACCAAATTTGTAAAAGATTTACATTACATTTGCTAACTATTAAAATGTCTGGTCAGCATATAGCTGGGGTGTCGATTTTATAACAATGTACAGAAATGTTAGTCAGTTAGCAAGTCCAGAATGCTGGTTCAACAAAATTCGGGGAAAGTCGTTAAGTATAATCGTGCTAGTAAATGATTTAGAAAAGAAAATTATTATTGAAAGTTTTGATGTAAATCAAGGGTGCGGCATAGTCTAAGGTCGTAGAAGTGTTAAAGTATCGAGTAAAAAGAAAAGCGTTATAAAACATGTTATTAATAACTAATCGAATAAACGGTACACAACATAGAGTAATTATTGATAATTTTAATGTAAAAGCTAAAGCCGTGATTGTTTTACTAAGCTACCGTGTCTACCGACAAACATATGGAGACTTTATATTGAAACAAATTTTAGATAGAGAAAGTTTTAACGTTAAGTAATACAGGCGGATTCGTTTACGTTTGGTTATGTAATTACGTATATCATACACAAGGGTGCGGCAGAGCCTAAGATTAGGTTAGCTAAAGTTTTATTTCGGTTAGTTACGCTTTGTAAGAGTTGCGGCAGAGCCTTATGTTACGAAAAGCCCGGTGGAAACAGTTATATCATACGCATGGGATGTAGCTGAGCCTTACGTTGAGTTGAGCGAATTTTATATCAATAACCATTGCGGAGAAATTCCGTTGCGGGGAAATAGCTCTAATCACGACGGTGCTGAATAGCTGCCCGCGTGTACGAAATATATTTTAGAATTCGTTTGCACCTAAGCCTCCGTTAAAAACATTAACATTTCCGTTTTTTCGAAATTTTGTTGCAAAATTTGGGGGAAGGGTGACCCCCGGGGTTGAGTTAGACCGAATACAACTTGTTTGACTTTTTATAAACATTACGTTATATTTTGGTCGGTTATGTAGTTACGTATATCATACGCATGGGTTACGGCCGAGCCTAATGTTAGCCTAAATTTTAATTTTTACTAAGTTCGGATTGGACTCGGGCTGAGCCTTACGTTTGGGTTAGCTTAGTTTTCCGTACAATATAACACATTTTATAAAAATAATTCGGGGTACAGCGAAGCCTAAGCTCGGTCAAGCCCTGCGTTTTGGTTCGGGTAAGACTGTTAGAAACAGTGTATATCATACGCACGGGTGCGGGAGCGCCTATGGTTAGCCTAAGTGCGGTTTGCAAGGATGCGGCAGAGCCTAATTTTGGCTAAAATTTTATTTCGGTTAAGTGCCCCTCGGTTGAACTCGGACAGAACCTTACGTTCGGGTTATCTCGGTTTTCCATACATTAAAACACATTCATAAAAATAATTCGGGGGTACAGCGAAGCCTAAGCTCGGTCAAGTCCGGCGTTTTGGTTCGTGGTAAGACCGGTAGAAATAGTGTAAATCATACGCACGGGGTGCGGGGGCGCCTACGGTTAGCCTAAGCTTTATTTCGTCTAAGTACGAATTTCGGGGGTTGCGGGAGAGCCTAATTTTAGCCAAAGTTTTATTTCGGCTAAGTCCCCTTCGGTTGAACTCGGACAGAACCTTACGTTCGGGTTAGCTCGGTTTTCCATACGTTATAACACATTTTATAAAAATAATTCGGGGGTACAGCGAAGCCTAAGCTCGGTCAAGTCCGCGTTTTGGTTCGAGTAAGACCGGTAGAAATATATTACAAGGGGGTGCGGCAACGCCTATGGTCAGCCTAAGCTTTATTTCGCCCGAGTACGACTTTCGGGGGTTGCGGGAGAGCCTTACGTTCGGAAAATAGCGGTTTGCTAGTCTTAATTTCTCTAAGTCCAATTCGGATTTACTCGGGGGCATTCGGTAGTGTTCGGGGTTATATAATGCAATTTATACTATATTACAAGGGTACTATAACAATTTAAAGCTAATAATTTCTCTAAGTCCGATTCGGGGACGCTCGGTAATGTTCGGGTTGTTATAATGCAATTTATACTATATCCCGACAACACTATAACAATTTAAAGGTAATAATTTCTTCTAAGTGACCTTCGGTCGAATTCGGGGACGCTCGGTAATGTTCGGGCTGTTATAATGCAATTTATACTATATCCCGACAACACTATAACACCTTGCATCTGACACAAGGTTGCTGACGGATGGTAAACTTATATACTTCACAAAACAGTACTATATCAACAGAGTCGGCGTAGCTTAACCGCTAGCGCTGCGGACTCGGTCATGGTGATACCCGGTTCGACTCTCGGCGACACCCAAACTTTTTTCAAAGCAAAAAATTAAATTAAATTAAATATTAATTATTACAAAACAAGATGGCTGCCAAAAAAAAAGATGGCGGCTCAAAATTCCCCAAAATCTTTAAAAATCCAAAATCCCCAAAATTTCAAAATTCCCCAAAAATCCAAAAATTTCCAAAAATCAAAAATCTTCAAAAATCCAAAAATGTTAGGTTAGGTTAGGTCCTCCCAAAAAAAAAACCCAAAATCCAAAATCCCCAAAAAATGGCTTAGGTTAGGACCCCAAAAAAAGGGGGCGTGGCTTGGGTTAGGAACCAAAAAGTCCCAAAAAAACACCCAAGAAAAAAGGGGGCGTGGCTTGGGTTAGGAACCAAAAACACCCAAAAAAAGGGGGCGTGGCCCGAGGTCAATGACCTTCCCCCACTCCATTTTACGCCAAAGTATCCGGGACTCTACTCACGTGATAAAACTGCCTCTTTAAAAGTATCAAATGTTGTACCATTGTAGTGCCGTAAATCCTCAAACGATGTAGCACCCTTAACATGAAGTAACAATATGCGCAAATAAAACCTATTTGAATCATTAGGTGCCACATTATACATCCTTCCTATAACTTTACCACCCTCTCTCTGTCGAGGAATCCACGCATTACCCGCAAACCGATAATGTTGCGAAATTTCATTGTATAAATACTGGCGGGCAGTTGGTTTGCGGTTGTTTAAATCAAACCATGCTGTGAGAGTTGTATGCTTTTCTTCAGATGAATTGAGTGCAGCCTGTTCATTTCCTTGTTTGAAATATACGTTATGGCGACCCTCTTCATGAACTGCCAATCGAATAATTACATGAGATGGTTCATGCATATCATTAGAATGGAGGTGCCAAATGCTCTCTTGAGAACTTACATACATATACATGTATATTTGAAAAGTTTCATCGTAGACTATTGTATTGTTAGGTTGATTAACATTTCTTACAAATTCTATGCATGCAGAATCATAACCTTTATATACATTACTTAAATAAATACTTTACAGAACGAACTGTGAACCAAAATTCTATATTAATGTGCGCATTATACTTAAGTAACATATAATTGTTATAAGGAACAACATCTCTATTATCAACTTGGTGGATACATTTCCTTGCAAAAGCTCTTCAACTCTCCGCAATAAAATTACGCAGATTGTGGCACCACCAGAAGTTTTATACGACGTCTGTAAGTGCACTTATCATGTGGACAGACAGACACACATACAGACACAACATTTTTTATTGATTTATGGTGTTCAGAAACCTCGAAAACGTCGAGAAAAGTCATATATAGTGGGGGTAAATTTGTTTAAAATTTTTCCAAGATTTAAATACTTCGGCGTTTTAATGCTAGCCGAAGTAATTTAACACTATACATATTTACAAACACAAAAACCGGCAATAACGAATTAGTTCGAACCAACGTTGTTAACGTCCGCACTAGAGTTAAATGTATCAGCCGTTCTGTCACTGTGATCGGGAGTTATATTATATTATATATTCGCTGTGAAAGTTCTTTAACGGCCCATTATGTAGTAATTTTTCGACCAACTTAAACTGTTTTAAACTGAAGATTTAGAGAAAAATATAAACTTTTAAATTATCCCCGTATTATAAAAATAATTGGTACGTTTAAGAAATTATTCAATATTACTCAAATGATAGAACTTTTTGTAGGAACTACCAATTAGATTGGGAGAACCTATTAACTTGTGCTTAAGACAAATGTAGCAATTTGAAGCCCAAACATTCCAATATTCTCCAAAATTATAAATTGTATCATATTTCTTCCATTTAAGTTGGTTAAAAAAATACAAAACATAAAGTACAGAAAATTCCCAATGTTTATATAGGGGAGAATTGGAACTGACCCAATTTATCCAGTTAAATCTTAAGCTATCCCATACTCCGCAAAAATGTTAAATGTATTATTTCATTACTTTAAATGAGTTAAATAATGCAAACTGTAAATGCCTTACAACAGTTGCGTTGTGTTCAGTTTTATAACAATTTTGTATGTACAACTAACAGCTGATTTGTTATTATTGAAATCTCACTACGTGCTTTTAATAATTAAACAGCTGATCAAGGTTTTGACTTTTTTCATGTACAGTAAACAACACGTAACCTTTATGTAGTAATTATTATTAAACCTATATAAGTGTGTCCGTTTTTAAACTTTGTGATTTTATTCGGTGGTAAAATATTTATGAAAAATAAAATGTCAAACTTACCAAATTTTAAAATGTAATTATCTAGTGAAGTTAAAGAACAAAAAGAAAGGTTAGATGCGTGTAATATACTTTTATGTCTGTGATACTATCCTCATATAAATAACTACACGATTCATTTAGGATTATACAAAACCTTATTTAAGTTATTAATGATTGAAAGTCGTTACTTTAGCAAAGCAAGGGTACATAGCTAGTTTATTTTAAATTGCATTAATACATTCAATTGAATTTGTATTTACTTTCTAAAAGTGCAGTAAAGTTGTCTTTATATATTGATGCTACTCCTTATATAACCATATTACGACCAAATATTTGGTTTTCGAACAACCATTATTATTTAACAGCTGTTAATGGACAATGTCTCTTTAAACCCATTAATATATATTTAATTTTCTATATTTGCAAACCAAAAAATATATCGATTTGAAAATTGTCTTTTTGCAACCTTGGGTATAAATAATCCATTCAGTTGTAGGCCTATATAAAATAAACGGTACCAGGTACTGGCACATACTTTCTCACAAACATATTTAAATTATTAAACAGATTCACTGTGACTTCATAATTGTAGGAGGGGTAGGAGAGGTGATATTAATTAAAGCAGGAGATTAACTAATAAATATTATTATTATTAGCTAGAGAGAAAACTATTCGATCGATTTCGAACAAATTTGCACCAAATATGTAAATTAGGCCTGTATAGATAGACAAAAAAATTTTTTTAAACAACCCAATTTTAGGGCAAAAAAACCACAAAAATCAGTTATTAATGACCGAGCGTAAGCGAGGTCTCCTTTTTAACTCTACCGTTCGGCATTTGGTCTGTGTGTCTGTGTGTCTGTATGTCTGTGTGTCTGTCTCACGATTACGGCCAAACGCCTTGATTTTTTGCATGAATTTTCCTCATTCCTCGGCCGAGCCATGTATATATAACGTTTTTTCCATTTTTCATTTTTAACGCCTTAAATAAAATAAAAATGGCGGCTGAACCGTTTCTCTCAGTGTAAGCTTTTTTCAAAAGCCAGTTTGTGGCTTAACCGTAAGTCGAATTTAAAAACTAATGATATTTTGCTAATAGCAAATTTAATTTTCAACAAAATTGTATTCTTGATTTTTTCCGTATCTCTAACGGTAAACTCACAAAATGACCATAAACTTCAAATTTGTTAAAAATCGTAAACATTTTTGTATTTCAATCATGTTTTTATACGTTTATTCTAAACCAATTCAAAAGTGTTCCATAGCTTCTTCGTAGATAAAGGTTCAAAGAATGCATATATGCCAGTAAAAAAAATTATTGAAGTAAAATTAAGAAAGTTATTAGAAACAATCACGTTCAGTAACGAAAGGAAAATGTTTAACTTTAGGCCTACATAAAAAGTAGTAAAAATTATTGTAATTTTTTTCATAAATGTAAAAAAGCTTCGTAATTTAGTTGTAAATAGAATTTTATAAAAATATTTATCAATTTCAAATTTCTTATTTTGAAAACACCAGTTTTTATGTTCCTACTACTAGAATGCTAACAAAACTATGCCTGTTTTGAATAGTTTTTTTTAAATTTATTAATATATCCTTTGCCTAAAATTGGCATATAATAGTAAGAAAGTGTAGAGGATAAGAAAGTGTAGAGAATAAATCAAAGAATTAAACTGAATACTTGTAAATTATCATTGTAAATTTCATAAAAATATTTGACTTAGCTTTATTTGAATTACAAAATGAGATGAAATCTCTCGGCTATAAAGGACATACAAAAAATGACCGTTGGACACCGTGGGAAGTTTAGGTACATAGGTTGAGAATAAAATTGAGGTTACTATACGACGTTTTAACATAGTTTGTTTTCATTATTTCTAATATTGGAATATGGTATATGATATGGAAATTATGAAACTGTAAATACATTGTTAAGCTTTAGTTATTTAAGTACCTATGTAAATAATTCTATGTTGTCCCTCTATAACGTGATATTTTTAGTTATCTTACGCATTATTAACCTAAATAAAACACAATGCCTCTAAAAGAATATCTTTAGCAGTTAAAGCTCAAGAAAAGGAAAAAAAACGAGAACTAGAAATCCCGGAATCGCGGGAATTGCAAAATAATGTTTCACTGGCTAAACCTTGTGCTTACTTCCTTACTGACACACTATTTTTTAACCTAAGCTCAAAACCACATTTGTTATTTCATCGAGCGAGGTCTACTGTTCACAGAACTACTAGTAATTATTGACCGAGCGTAAGCGAGGTCTCCGTTTTAACTCGACCGTTCGGCATTTCGTCTGTGTGTCTGTATGTCTGTGTGTCTGTCTCACGATTACGGCCAAACGCCTTGACCGATTTTGATGATTTTTTGCATGAATGTTCCTTATTCCTAGGCCGAGCCATGTATATTATATATACGGTTTTTTTCCATTTTTCATTTTAACCCCTTAAATAAAATAAAAATATCGGCCGGACCGTTTCTCTCAGTGTAAATTTTTTTCCAAAGCCAGTTTGTGGCTTAACCGTAAGTCGAATTTAAAAACTAATGATATTCTGCTAAAAGTAAATTAAATTTTAAACAAAATTGTATTCTTGATTTTTTTCCGTATCTCTAACGGTAAGCTCACAAAATGGCCGTAAACTTCGAATTTGTTAAAAATCGTCCGAGTTTTTGTATTTGAACCATGTTTTTATACGTTTATTCTAAACCAATTCAAAAGTGTTCCATAGTTGTTTTGTAGATAAAGGTTTAAAGAATTCATATATGCCAGTAAAAAAATTATTGAAGTAAAATTAAGAAAGTTATTAGCTCAAGAAACAATCACGTTCAGTAACGAAAGGAAAATGTTTAACTTTAGGCCTACATAAAAAGTAGTAAAAATTATTGTAATTTTTTTCATAAATGTAAAAAAGTTTCGTAATTTAGTTCTAAATAGAATTGTATAAAAATATTTATCAATTTCAAATTTCTTATTTTGAAAACACCAGTTTTATGTTCCTACTACAAGACTGCTAACAAAACTAGGCCTGTTTTGAATAGTAATTTAGGAATATATCATTTGTCCAAAAATGACATATAAGAAAGTGTAGAGAATAGATCAAAGTATTGAACTGTATTATCATTATAAATTATCATTATAATTATAATTATCATTGTAAATTTCATAAAAGTATTTGACTTAGCTTTACTTGAATTACAAAATGAGATGAAACAAATGAAACCTCGCGGCGATAAAGGACATACAAAAAATGACCGTGGGAAGTGTTGGTACATGGGTTGAGATCACTATCACGACGTTTTAACATCGTTTGTTTTCATTATTTCTAATATTGGAATATGATATGGAACTTATGATACATTGTTAAGTTTGAGTTATTTAAGTATGTAAATATTTAATTGTATGTTGTCCCTCTATAACGCGATATTTTTAGCTATCTTACGCATTATTAGCCTAAATAAAACAATGCCTCTAAAAGAAAATCTTTAGCAGTTAAAACTCAAGAAAATAAATAAAAACGAGAACTAGAAATCCCGGAATTGCGGGAATTGTAAATAATGTTTCACTGGCTAAACCTTGTGCTTACTTCCTTACTGGCACACTATTTTTACCCTAAGCTCAACACCACATTTGTTATTTCAACGAGCGAGGTCTACTATTCGCAGAACTACTAGTTATTATTAGCTAAACAAGAATTTTTAGAAAGTTGATGTTTTTTGCAAATGGTATGGTACATAGAGGGCTACAAATTAGACAATTTTTATCAAAATCGTTCGAGCCGTTTTTTATAAAAAAAATAATAACTGCTTTTTGAGGTTTTTTGGAAAAAAGGGGGTTGTTTTAAAAAAATTTAAAAACCTTTTTTCGTGCATCTATATAGGCCTAATTGACATGTCTGGTGCAAATTTGTTCGAAATCGATCGAATAGTTTTCTCCCTTGCTTTGTATACGTACAGACATACATACAGACAAACAGACAGACGATTTTTTTCTAAACCAATTTTTTAGACTCAGGTGGTGCAAAACGGATATTTCCACAAAGATCTCAACATCGATTTTTTTGCCATCACTATACTTTCTCTATAATATAGTGTATATAGTGAGAAAGTAACATCGATCCGTCAAATAGTTTTGACTAGGGCTTTGGAAGGGGAAAATGTCTCTTTTGATCCTCCAAATTCATAATTTTCAAAAATTAAAGTCGTTTTTAATCAGTTTTCTTAAAGCTTTTTTTATGAAATCCAAAAAATCACTCAGTTTGGTATCGAAAGTCGCCAATGCTTTCGTAAGTTAACAGTTATGAAATTTTAGCAATATTAAGTATACAGTAAAAACAAAATTAGTACTGCAATGGTGCAAATACGAGACATTTTAATAGGGATTGGTAAACTAAGCGCGATGTTCCAACTTGATCTACAGATTCATTACCGCAGTACTTGTTTAAATCTTTCGGAGTTAAAAAAATACGGTTCTGCTTTATTTAATGAATAATTCAACACACTATATGGTAGGGGATACGTGCCCTTTGTATAAAGCACCCCTATTCTATTCATGTAACTTATTATTCTAAGTGAAATGGTATTTTTAGTTATAAATCGAATACGAAAAGAATAAAGCTTTCGCGAATAACTATTCTCACACCTTCTTAGTATTCCTTGAAAGAAAATTCTAACCACTGTTTGGAATAGTAAGCAGGCAGTATAGTACAACATTCACCTATATACACAAAGTATAGTCCATGGATTTTTGTAAGATTTAACAAAATTTAAGTAAACTTGTGAATATAAGTAAGTAATAGATGAACAAAATTTGAAAATGTTATTTTATAAACCATTTTTTTTTGGTTTATTTACAAATCCTAATGCGTTAAATATTTATCTTAAATGTGACGTTATAATTTCAGTTGAAACTTCTTACTAGTGCTACTTTCAGGATTTTACAGATTTTCAGATTTACAGTGGATAATTATAAACAATATTTACACCTCATCTTGCATTTCCACCAGTCCATCTTTTACCACATTTTGTGATTAAACTTTAAAAGGTGATTTTCGTAAACTCAATCTCAAAACTGAATAGAAAATTCAATTTAAAAAATGTAAGGTAAAATAAAACAGAATACCAAAATATATTTTAATCTACTTCATTGAGAATATATTATTAAATATAGATTTTTAAGTGTTATTAAAATTCCAATACAACTTTGTTTTCATTTTGACAGCTCACGAATAAAGTCCTGAAAGTTAATTATACTTTCAATAATTGAATGTTCAATAGTGATATGTTTTAAAAATGAGTAGTTTAATTTACTTCTCAGGGTTCCGTACCCTTTTAGAAACCCAAAAGAAACTAATTTTGTTATTACTATTTTGTCTGTATGTCACATACCCTTGGTATGTCTATGTTGACATACCCCGGAACACTTCTCTAGTTCATTTTGTCATCAGTTCTGCATACAATTTTGTATTTCACAATTTCTTATTCCTGAACTTACTTTCTTTCACTTTTTGGATTTCTGTAAAAATGGTGCATAAAATATCGTATACAATCACACAACTTTTCTGTTTCATGCTTGTTAACTCAAGACAAAACACAATTAGACAATGTATTTGGATAATTCCATTGTAATGTTGGATTATATATAAAAATAATAACTCGGCGTTTGCTATTACCGAGTTGTATGAATTTAATTTTAATTAATCTAAAAAAGCATCGAAACCATATTTCGTTGCAAGTCCATAAAAAGCTGATTTGAACGATGCTTTGTATTGGTGATTAAATCTTACCAAAAAAAGATAAGCTGTAATTTTGTAGAAATCGAAGCATTTTTAGTAATCCAAAAAGTAACATAAGTCAAAAATAGATCAAATAATTTAATTTCTTCGTACTGCATAGTTATGCTATAATATTGTTTTTTTTTTTTAGTGTTATGTTATAGCCTAAGTAAGTTTAAACATTTTCTACTTTGGTACACGCAGGTAAATAAACAAGGTGTAAAAGATAACATATGAACTGATTCAGAAACAACGGTTCAAACAACTAAGCGTTTCATAAACCCCTCATGGAGGTACAGGATAGCTACGAATTTTTAAGACACAACTGGCTCCCTTTTGGCACCGAGTCAAACTAACATAACCCACAACTCATAATTATTTTACATGAACACATATAACATTTACTTAGGATGTTATGGTTGTATCATTTACTAATGTTAACTATTACTTAAAGGAAATATAATCTTGTTGGAGTATCAAGATTTTAAAACGTATAGTTTGTTTTAATTAGATTTAGGCGATAAATTTAGGAAGTAGCGTTAAATTCAAATTTTATTTTGTGTTCTTGACCATTAGTTTTATAAACAATTTATAGTACTTTTAAGTTGTTGGGCTACATAAAAACTTCGCTTCTGTTGTGTATAGCAATGATAACTAAACTTTAAGGTTAAATTATAAATTTAAAGGTTTTGCCTTAAACAAAAATATAGCCAAGATACATTTTTGTGTATATTATATAAATAACAGTGCCGATATAATAACCTAAATTACAATTTCCAATGATGCAACTTTTCGCAGTTACGCCTTCGATGTGCATTTTCTAAACTGTACCAAGGAATATTTTTCACAAAGTTTGACTGCATTTCAAGAAATAAAAAATAATGTTGAATTAACCGTTCTGATACAAGCTACACATTTACAATGAAAAGTTAAATTAAACTTTCACATGCAATTTTTAATTATAAATTGTCAAACAATCTCTGATAAAATCTCAAGCGTAACTTCAAATCTTGAGGTATTGTATTAATATTTTGGGTATTTAGTTTGGATGATTTTAAAATTATTTAGAACTCAGTTCTAAAAACTCCAAAGAAAATATTGTATTAATTGATTCCTGTCCTTATTAATTACAACAATGAATTTGTAGTTTTCTGGCCAATTTTTCAAAACAAAATTATAAAATATTATAATATAGTGCAATCTTGTAACAAAATTGTTTTTAAAACTATACAAAAACACTTCTAACGCAAAAAAATACGCCACTTTCTACATTTAATAAAGCGTTTTTTAGAATGTTGTGAGTTATGTATGAGTGCTCAGAGCAATAAGACAGTGGATTAAGTACAGTATATCAATCGTTTAATCAATTACTTGTAAATTTAATTAAAACTGATTTTATTACAATAAACTTGGAGAGCATGGTAAGTGGAATGTTGGAAGTAATAAGGCTCAGCTCTTTGCAAAACAAGTGCTGTACTCTATACACTCACATCTAAAGTAAATTTTTTTGCAGAAAAAATATATATTTTTAATCATCGGTTGTATTTTACTGAAGTATCGACACCTTTAGGCTCAGTATGCCAACTATAGATACTATTAGAATCTATTGACAGCGAAATATTCTTGACTCAAAACTTTATTTTGGATTTAACGATTTTTAAATCTGGGAAAGAAAATATAAAGGGTGGAAAGAATTTGTATTCATGAAGATAGGATTACAATTATTTGACACAAACCAAACGTGTCTTAATAGTGATGGTGAATCTGGTTTACACACATGGATACCTGAATTATATATTTGTATTTTGTATAATGTAATGTACAAAACCTTGAACTATAAAATATGTAATGATTACACTTTAGATTACCGTAAATTATTGTATGCACGTTTTCACTTTGCTCAAGAAAAACAAGACGTTAAATAACAAAGCTATCAACACTGGATTTAATCCGAATCGTAGCGGATTGAAACAATTAACTTATCCAAGATATCGCCTATAATTTATCATGGTTCAAATTTAAATATTATCGTATTTAATTCTGACTGGTTATATACTGGTTTGCTAGTAGCAATACCAAATCCGTCAAAATATTAAGTACATTATTTATTATTTAACTTGCACAGTGAGATGAAATCATGAACAACACAGCTTTAAAAGAACAAATCAAACTTAACAAATAAGATATTATTTTTACATGATACATTTATCTTTAACAATGATGCAGCCTATGTTTTTATCTTTTGATATTTACCTGCTCTTAAGGTTTTCTGGTTTATAGGTTAATCTTTGCCATAGCAACAACGACTTAAAAAAACACTACAAAGGACGTCCACATTGCACCATATCGTTGCAACGTAGAAGCGTTTCATATTTGGGACTATGTTTTTGTACAGAGATTAACCCAGAGTATACGGTTCTCCCGGAAAGTTATTTCGTAAACTTCTTCGTTTTCAGACATTGCGCTATTTAAAAACCAAAAACATGTTTCTTTTTAATTTCAAATTTGGCGTAAGCATTTTTTATGTAGGCCTGCAGGTCTTTAAGTAAACCTGGACTAAGATGGAAACTGTCAAGTACATAATTATGTTTTTGTCCATATCTGCTTGTTTTTTAACTACAAAAATATATTTTAAACAGAATTATTAATTTGTTTAAAGAAAAATTACAAAATATTTTTTCTTGTACATTTGTAAAATTAACGAAAGTTGTATGTATGTTTTCGAAATAGTTGTAAGAAAACTATTTAAATTCAAGCATTGTTGTGTAAGAACTTTACAGTTCATTGCATGAAGAATATCACTACAGGGAGTATTGTAATATTATGTTAAATACAGCTGATCCACAGCTTGCCATTATTGTCTCTGTATTATTACGACACAGCTTTATATCTGCCAATAACGGTTATGTCAATATCTGCCAAGTATATTAACACAGAATATATTTGTTTGTTACGTAAATGTAAAAGAAGACGTTGTATTCGCTGATATTAATGGTTAGTTATAGTAGTACAATAGGAAACCTGAAAACTGCATGTAGATTGGAAAAGTACATAGT
Source organism: Philaenus spumarius (assembly GCA_018207615.1). Taxonomy (NCBI): domain Eukaryota; kingdom Metazoa; phylum Arthropoda; class Insecta; order Hemiptera; family Aphrophoridae; genus Philaenus; species Philaenus spumarius. The sequence continues at coordinate 19,917 of JAGFPH010015891.1, forward strand.
GTTTGAAAAGTTGTTTTATTTTGTCGATACTAAATTAAAGTAAATCGATACTAAGTTAAAGTAAAAGTAATCGTGCATCCAAACGAACACAGTCAATACAAATTTAGATTGGAAAATGTTTAGGGTGCGACAGAAACAGAACTTGCAATTAAACAAAACTTATCAAAACACAAACAGTTCAGCAATGAAACTGTTAAACGCCAAGTTGGCAGAGTGGAATCGTAATTTACCAAGTTATTGCTGTTTAAAAAAGTAAAATTTTACGAGAAAACAAAGAATCGTAGAAAAATACTTCAAAGATCTTGGAAACGAAGACGTTCAGAGGCTTCAGTTTATACAATAATATTCCTCTTGCTATTTGAAAGTTAATTGCTGGAACGTCGTGATATTGAAACATAATACTC
>JAGFPH010015893.1:0-20317 GCA_018207615.1 Philaenus spumarius
AACTAGTAGTGTTTACAAATTTACAAAATTGAATACATTCACCATGGATTTGATAATAATTTTATATCTATTTCCAAACTTAATACTAGGTAAAAATTAATTAATAAAAAAAATATGAGACGTCTCTCTATTAAAAAAAAAGGTAAGTAAATTTTCTAATATAGAGCCCTTAGGGCTAAGGTCCAAAATATTGCTATAGCTGCACCACCCAATTATTATTACATAAAAAAAATATTACTGTAGCCTTTTTCAACTATGTAAGCCTTTATTATTTAGATATCATATTTTAAGTAACAGACAGTTCAAAAATTCTAGCAACACTCAGAAAGTTTTCATATTAGCTGGTTGTTATTGTTCGAAGATGGAAGACAAAACTTGTAGGATGATTAACCCATGTAAAACTTGAACCAGTGATGTTCACTATAAGAAAAAAACACATGTTTTAGTACATGGCTAAAAACATGTATAAAGTTGCATAACTATTTAGAACTGTATAGAACTGTATAACGTGTATAGAACTGCATACTAATTTATAGGCTTACAAAGAAATATTTAAAACAGAACTTTTAATACACACTATTACACCTTTATAAGGCTTAAAAGGCTTCTAAATCTTATAAAGCAAACAGTTTAAGGCTTGTGGCTACGTAAAGTAAAACAGATAGGCTATGCAAAATATAGGCTATAAAAAAAGTTAAGATATGACACAAAATATACTTAGCAAGTGTAGAATAAATGTTACAGTTAAATTCACACAAAACATATTATTATAGCTAACTCAGGGTGTAATTTAGGTTTGAACATTACCTGGTAGAAGATAGATGGATAACTTAGCCGGTAGACATGATTAGTAGCGAAATAGGCCTTATGCAAGGTCAGACAAATTTGGCAAAAAACGCCGTAAAACACGTCACAAGAAAACTTAAAACCACTCACTAACGCATATTAAATAAAACAAGCTCACTGATGGTTTAATTATTACCAAGACGGTATTACATATAAATAGCTTCGGTTAGTCTAAAGTAGAACGTGTTGTCACTTTGCATTACATAGTCAGGCCACAGCAGAAGAATGAATTAACAAGAACGGCCGGCCTAGCACGCTTCCAACAGCTAACAGCTGATGAGAGTGGCACACTGGTCTACCCGCAATGTTGCCAACTGAATAGGCATTGGCGCGCGAATTCAAAAAGACTAGATACTTGGATACACGTTTCTACAAACGCTACATTAGTCACTAAATAAATACTGCTTACATTATAATGATTATATTACATAATAATATTATAATAACGTATTATTATAAACTACGTATTACCTCTCCGCGTGCTTACTTGTCCATATATACTGTGTATCGCCTATTCCCTCTCCAGGCTCTGACTTGTGTCTACGCAGAAAGTTCGTGAAGCGAGATTTCAGAAATATAGTCAAGCGAAAGTGCTCAACTGGCCAATTGAAGTTATCACTTCAATAATTAATATACACATATATATTAAATTATATATTTAATATATTCAATTAAATATACACATATATATTTAAATATATGAAATGTTTAGTGACACCTAAAAATGTCTTCTGCGACCATGATCAGTGCTCATTGACTACTCCTTAGGTCTCACCATAAGAATAACTGCATAGCTCATCTTTCCTATTCAAACTCACCAATAATATTACGATTAATTAAATTCGTTTTCAAAACGTTTGAATTCATACAACTACTGATGATTTACAACTTGCACTTATAATAATTTGTTTATAGTTTACTTCATTGTAATATTTTAATACGGTTTGTTATATTCTTGTAAATAAAGTATTAAGCGTTTTAAAGTTTTAGTATTGAGTTAAAATAATGTGATTGATAACAAACGATTGCATTTTGGCCACATTGTCATGTGACCGGACAAGAAAACTAATATGGTTAGGAAAACTACACAATTAGTTTGAGTGAAGAGATATGTTGAGTATTTTTCATCACACTGAATCAAAATTATAAATTTTCGATTGTGTGCGTCCGATATGTAAAAGCGTAAAAATGTGTTCTTGTTTTTTTTAAACTTGACCATATAAGACGACTCTTGACCGATAGACGAGATTGTATACGAGCAAGGACATTATTTTTAAATAGCAGACTTTAAAGTAAGTAAAATCGATTGGATTATATTTATTTAGAAATATTTACAGGAAAAGTCGATCAGTTCAACACAGCTGAGTAAACGTAAACCTGTAGACTGATAAACGTTTGAATTCCAACAGTAAAATCAATATTAATACTTTGCGATAAAGTCATAGATGTATACTTGAAGTGCAAAACATGGGTTTTAAATAAATAGTAACAAGCAATTCTTCTACAAACCGATTAACGAATATTATTTTCAGCAAGTTTAAAAGTTGAACAAAACATTTAACCAAGTTGTGTTTTCCTTTCTACTTAACGCTTATGAATAATTACTGCACAATAAATACAGTTTTGCCTGATAACGGAGTTAAACAACTTTACCTCCAAAACGTGAATTCATTAAAACTTTAAGTGAAATAGCATTTACCTTTCTAACCCTTCAAAACGCAATTTCCTTGTGCGTTAACAATTTACCAATTTTAACTACCGTATACACATGCTCTGAATTTGTTAAGTATTATATGTACTTTCTAGAATACATGGACGCGTGTTAATACTAATTAACAAATAGTCACATGCTTACTTTTTTCTAAATTATATTAGTCAAAACATTTTAAAATTCAATTACACCTTCTAGGTTTTCTACATCGCTAATTGATTGGAGAAAAACAATTTCTAAATCTGTTTAAAAATCACAAACAAAAATTACAAGATCAAATTTCCATTAAGGTGTCCAAAAACCTTCCCAAAGGTCTTATTATAAATTGTGAGTTACCTCTTGTCCACGCAGAAGAGGACAATTTTAAAAGGTCAACTTGCGCTCCATTATAACTGGGGACCCGGCAATGCATACCAGGTGTCTTAAAAGCCCACCCCCCTATTAACTTTTGTGTTTGTTAAAACAAACAAATATCCTTTGGGAAACGATACTATCTTAGCCCAAATCGATTTCGTAAATTTTATTTTTTACAAAATTTTCTAAGATGTACGAGTCGACTTAAAATTTACGAAATCGATTTTGAAGCAATATTTTAGGTCAAGCACTTTGAAATAAAAATATTTTTTCTCTTGAAATGTTTTCTAAAAACTCTTCGTTTTCGAGATATTAGCAACTTAATGTCGATTTATTTCAACACATTTAGGGCCGCCATTTTGTTTCGGGTGGTTCGATTTTTATTTTCTTTATGTAATTTTCCTAGTCTTAAATATGCCTTTAAAATGAGGTATCACATGACCATACTTCCCATTTAAAAATTTTGAGTTGCCCCCAAAATCTCCCATTTTTAGGGGACACTCAAAATTTCCGATTGCTTCAAAAGATACTTTGAGTTAAGTTAGTCTTGTTCCCCAAAGGATATTTGTTTGTTTATCAAATACAAATTTAAAGAGGGGGAGTGGGACTTTTAAGACACCTGGTATATATTTAAATTAACATACACAATTATTTAATAAGTGTATTTTAAATTAATTGACTTTGGAGTGACTTGTAGTTGGAAGATTCTTATGACCACAGCGGGTGGTAGAGCTTATGGGGTGTTTAATGTTACTGTAATTTATTTTATGTAGGTAGCTATTCCATTTTATTTTATTTTAAGGATAGTTACTCCATTTCATTACTTTGACTTAAGTAATCGAATTGCAAATGGTTTTTATATCACTTAAGAATAATATTACACTTGTTTAGCTTGTAGGAAGTTAGTGCAATTAATTTTTATTGTAAATGGTAGCCACCCCATTTTAATATCTTTTATTCTATTCGCCACCGTTTTTCAAGTACACATAGAAACTCAGATAAATTAGTGGTATCGTACTACACTTACTTACAGTTTTTATTTTTTAAATGTGTTATATTTAACCTCAACCCACAACTTACTTATTCCTAATATTAACAAATTACTAACATGCTTCGATGTTTGATAAAAATATAATTTTCCAGAACTTCTATTGTCCATTACATTGAAACGAAGCAAGATACTAAGCTCTAGTTTGCACTATTCTGTTTCTCAATGGTGTATTACATGACGTACCTTTACATTTGCATTTTTAAACCCTCTACCCCCTCAAGGCCCCCAAAATCATAGAGGTTCAGATATGTTAAAAAAAATGTTCTGTTATGCAACACAAAATATATATAAATATATTAAAACTTACATATCTACTTATATAAAGCTAGACGGTAACACTGATTCATTGACATTAATTATTTGGCACTTCCCGTAATCGGACCCCCCTCAACCTTATACTTGAATTAAGGCTCTCGACGAGAAACTTTTGGGAAAATTGCCAGAAGTTAACATTTTTTAATTTTGAAAGCACCTTTTGGGCGGGAACGATTTTTTCGATTTTTTTAATTTCTTCATTTTCCCACTTTGAGGGCATTTAGCAAGAAAGCGGTAAGAGATAGCAAAAAATGTTTCATACGAAAGTTGTAGAAAATTTAATTTCAGACCAACAATTTTTCATCAGATTTAAGATCAAATCATCCATTTAGCCACTATTCATCTGAGAAGGGAGGCTCCGCCAAACGTCCTTAAAGCTAGACGATTTCACTGATTCACTGACATTAATTATTAGGCATTTCCCGTAATCGGAACCCCGTCAACCTTATACTTGAATTAAAGCTCTCGACGAGAAACTCTTGGGGAATTTGCCAGAATTTAACATTTTTTAATTTTGGAAACACTTTTTGGGCGGAAACGATTTTTTCGATCAACCATGTACAAACCATCCAAAGATTAACTAGATTCTTTAGCGAATTTTCCAACTGCGAGCGAAGCGAAGCAGCCATCTGAGGCCGAAGGCCGAGCCGGGGTTGGGACGCGAAGCGTCCAGGGCCAGAGCCCCTAGTATATATATAAACTTATATTCAGTAACAAAAATAATAAAGGAGTTAAAGGGACTTGATGAACACTCTGTATAGGGATAGGCATAAATCAATATTGAGTTCTTCTTGAGACAAGATATTCTTGATTGAATGCAATTTGAATATGGGCTCCCAAAACTATGCTCCTTCATTAATTAAATAAATCAGTTTAAATGTTTATACATATTTTTAAACACTCTATAAATATGTTATTTAAAACTCTTCTAAATTATATACTAACTATTACAACTATTGCACTTAATTTATAAATAATAATTATTGCTGCCCATACCAATACGACTGTTGAAACACAAAACATTAAAGTGCAATGGAAGTAGCAGATTGTATTTGATTACACGTGCTAGTTCCATAGTGGCACGGTACATATTCCACTGTAAGTACTCTATTAAATTCTATTGCAGAGTTGAGTGAGGGGCCATGTGTTGAATGACAGACATTTCAGTAGGTATTTATAGTTCATGTAAATAGTAAATGCTGCATGTGTCGAATACTTAAAGTTTTCAATTGTAATAGAACACCTCTACATTGTTGGAGATCCTTGTGTCGAGGTTTCAGCTGAATATTAGAAAACTTATCTATATATTGTGTGTAGCAGAAAATTCATGCAGTGCGTAGAACGAACAAATCAGTTTAAACATTTGGTTTGATCTGTAACCCCATTATTTCGCATATAAATAATCTAAGCCATATATGTGTCGGTGTGGTGAGTATCTTTAATGGAATCATGCGAACAGGCCACTTACCTTCATCATGGAAAAGAGCAAAAAGTATCACGATTCCCAAACCCAAAAAATCGGCTGTCTTTCCTGACAACCATAGACCCATCTCATTACTTCCAACGATATCAAAAGTCTTTACTAGTTTATTCCCTGCTCGCCCAGCATCTCAAAGACGTAATTCGTCCCGAGCAATCTGACTTTCGAAGTGAACACTCTACAGCACTCCAACTTGTAAAAGTTCTCAAAGACCTTTCTGATGGCGTCAACAAACGAAATCGATCTATTGCAGTGTTCCTGTACGTGTCAAAAGCTTTTGATAAAGTATGACACGAAGGACTGCTTTACAAACTAGCCCGCAGCCCAGTTCCTCCATGCTACCTCATAAGCTTACACCTCGACAGTAGATGGTTCCAGGTTGCTGTCGAAGGTACTATATCCACTCCTAGACTCTAACGAGGCAGGATGGGTACCTTCTGGACACTAACGTTATTCCAGTCATCCCCAAAGTATCACTGCTACTTTTTGCTGATGACGCTATGTTCAACAACAGTTGGATGCCTTGCAGCCGTGGCTCAGGATGTGGATAATTGCAGTGAACACAGACAAACGCAAGCCACCCAATTCTCTTCAAAACGTAGATTTCTCAAAGTTCAATTAACAAATCACCCATAGCATGGACCCGTCAAGTCAGATACCTTGGAATCACGCTTGACTCTAAATTAAATCTGTCCCGCCGCGTCAAGCAAACTCTGTCAATTACTAAATCTGTCCGTGGCAGACTCCTTTCAGTCATAAATGCCAAGAGCCCTGGATACCACTTCGTATCAGATTGTCCGTGTAGAAAACATGTATCAATCAGTATGTACGCATCCCCTGCTTGGCATTCCCTACTATTTGTTTCTTAGAAGAAAAGGTTGGACACCCAGAACAAAACTCTCCGTTGGATCACCAACTCCCCAAGTTACGTATTGATCGTTAACATCTCTCAAGGGCACAAAATCACCCCTCAATTACTTAATCCTAAAACTAACAGACTCAGAAGAGAACAAAGGGTCTCACCACACGCACATTCAACAAATCATCACTGATTCTGCACCTCCGCAGGCAAAAGAACGTCCCTTACGTCTGGTTTACGAATCACCATAAGTATCAAAAAATCCAAGCTCAATTCATAAACACCACACACCTTCTGTAATTAAACTCAGAGTATAACATAGATTCACCATCTCGTTCATACACAAAATTTATTCCAAATTAGTCAACATATATTTTCAATAAAGTCACTCTCAGTTTCAGATAAGCAGCCTCTGTGTCTGTTGAATAAAAAATAAGCAAAAGCTATAACATAAAACATGTGGCAGATTTTAAGCTTTGGCTAAAATGTTTCAGCTTTTGATAACTAGCCTTAGCTAAAGGTTATTCATCTCACTTTAACCAAATGCTAAGACTAAAAGCTTTGACTTAATAGTGAAAGCTAAAGCTAAGACTAAATGCTAAAAGCTTTTGCTTATTTTTTATTCGACAGACACATTGTCCAAAACAGATGCTGTCTTCCACCTCGACTACTTTCTTGTTAATTTGCTAAATTTGCTATATATGAGGGAGTCTTATTCTTCGAATTTTCAAATGTAAACTTGGGTTGAGAGTTACATACAATTTTAAAAGACTAAAAACAAATGTATTTACCGTGTCAAGATAAAAGCCCTCGATATAATAACATCGTGTCAGCCTGTCTGTGACGACATCAACTGAGAACGGTTGAACGTATAAAGCTATTAGACGTAGTATTTCTTCGCGAAGGTTTTGGAGAAATCCACATTCGACCAATTTTGATATCGACACGACCTTATATCCCATCTGGTCCTCCCAAAATCAATCAAAACGTAAAATACCATAAAAGTACCAGGTTGAAATCCACGTGGGTGATTTGACCGTCGAGACAGCTTCTGATTCGAGATAGCAAGATCAAGGTGCAAGTTTGCAAACCGAGTTTTCCTGCTGCGAGCGAAAAGAAGCAGTGGGTGAGTCGGAGCTGGTGGTTGCGAACATATTCTGCTAATACATTCCGTACACGCAGGCAGCTATTCACTGCCTTCTTGAGTAGACCAATTTCCCAAATAGTTGGTTGAAACATTAAAACTTACTTTGGGGAATTCGCTCAACTAACGTTAACGGTACAGCTGCGTGATCGAATATTTTTTTCATGATTTTAGAGGTTTTGGAGTTTGTTTTCAACCTTCACAACATTGATACTTTCTAAAGTGGTTAAACTCTCATTATTTGCTGTCAATATTTTTGTATATTTCAAAAATGTAATAATTAAGGATTGGCACACCCAGTCTGTCTTGAATCTCTACTCCCGTACATGGGTACCATGGTTACAGGAGTAATAAAGATCTGAAAATCTGAATATGCCGTTTTAAAGGTTATTACACTCCGAATGGGGATATCGCTTAGATTTTTAAATAAGTTTGCCGCTATAGCCTATGTGTTCGTTGACTTAACTCAAAATCAAAGTTTACGATTTTTTTTCGCTGAATTTGTGATCCTACTCGATTGCTTAGCCTGCACTCTGGTGGTTATCTTATCAATTGGTTGCTCTCGGAGGAATAATGCAAGAATAATATATCCGTTAATTCTGAATGTGTGAGAGAAAGCTGTGTTTAACAACACGCATTTTCATTTCAGTAAGTTTACAGTCAAGGTTACGCTTGTAACCGTCTATACACGATTCCACGTTCACCATACGGAGCGCTCATAAGCCATGTTATCGAAGCGGCAGTCTCAGCGATACTAGCCCTCCTAAAACATCAACTCCCTTGCAACGTTCGGACAGTTGACGCAGCCCGCATGACGATAAACGTGATGTTCCCAGTAATGGTAGTAGCATGACTATATCCCCTAAGACCTGTACTGCACGGTGAACGTGGAATTGAGTGTAGTTTCCTACTACACGAAGCAGCCTATATTTTCCAGCGGAGGAATGAAACGCACACAAACTCAATGTTAGTAGTGTACATCTCTGCCACTTGGAGCGCTGCGGGCAATTTGTTTCACAAGATAGAGTTCGATATAATAACGAAAACATCATGGTAGATACCCAGTGCATTACGTGATTTCATTGCTCGTTACACATAATGGAAAGGTGATCATATACGCTCTGTTTGTCCTAAATACTTTCTTGCAGCGAAACTTCACGATTCTCGTTTAGAAACTCGATTAATATTATTACATACTGTAGAAATAGTCCGGATATCTACCATAGATTGTAAGCACTAGAATTCAATTAATCGCGAATTCCATTCGTTTTGTGAAACAAAACTGAATATCCGAACGAAATATTTCCCTTTTAATTCATTAATAAAACAAGTCAAAGGCATTGATATAACATGTCAAGATCAGGCAGTCGGCTATTCATATATCTACCAATTATACTGCTTTTGTTTAGCACACCTAAAAGCAAAATTTTAATGGGAAGAGGTGAAAATCGTATTTTTTATGTAGAGTTTTATAACAGTAGGGGCGCGTTAACGTTATTTATTTGAAATAACTAGGTTACACGATAAGTTCATACGATAGTTTTGTGGACACAGTGGCTGGTTCAGAAAATATTTATGCGTCCAACCAGAAATTAACTGCCCCTAAATACCCAACAATTATGTTATTAAATTTATAGCAAAACAAACCAGTTTATTTAATACTATGTTTTTATTACATTTATGTAGTTCTTGCTCTTGTTAGCGAAATACAATAGGATAGATGAGCTATTGCAATGACTCTAATGGTGAGGCCTAACCGATCATGGACTCCACAACACGTTTAGATACCTCACTAAACATTTATATAAATATATACTAGCAGACCCGATCCGGCTTTGCACGGATAGACAAATCAAAGTTAAATGTATATTAACAAAAAATATATTATATCAATAAATATATTACACTATGTATTTTTTATGGGGATTTTTAGTAACTTTGACTAAACAAACCTCCACTAAAATTTCGAATTTTTTCAAACCCTTTCTTAACGAACACCTAGGGCCCTAGGGGAAGCTACATACTAAATTTCATTAAAATCCGTTCTGTGGTTTTGGAGAAATCGTGTTTAGTAACTTTTTCCCCCCCCCCCCCCAAACCCCCCCTAAGATTTCAAATTTTTTGAAATCCTTTTTTATCAGCACCTACGGCGCTAGAGGAAGCTACATACCAAATTTCATTCCAATCCGTTCAGTAGTTTTAGAGAATTCATGATTTAGTAACTTTGACCCCCCCAAACCCCCCTAAAATTTCTAATTTTTGGAAAACCTTTCTTAGTGAGCACCCATGGCCCTAGAGGAAGCTACATAACAAATTTCGTTCCAATCCGTTCATTAGTTTTATGAAATCGTGATCTGTGAGTCAGTGGATTTGGCTTTTATATATATAGATATGTTCGCACTCTAAAGACCTTTTCACACCGCGGTCACACTATCTCACGTGACGTCACCTGACAGATTTTTGAAAAGATCTGTTTCCATAGTTTTAAATAGTGTAATTCACACCGAACTCGCAGAGCATTACAGACGCTACAGACGTCGACAGACGAATCTGCTGGATCACTCCGAGAGCGATCTTTTCAAACATCTGTCGACGTCTGTGGACTCATGCGCACTGACCCGCTACCCCAACAAGCACTTGACCACACTCTGTCGCTCAGTTTCGTTAACTCGTTACAAGTTGCTGTATTGTTAATTTTTTTCGTAATTTGTTATGGAGCAGTTAATCGAAGTTTTCAGAACCCGTCCAGTGCTGTGGAATGTAGATTTGGAAGAATACAGAGACGACCATTTAAAGGAATAGCATGGGGCGAAATAGCAGAGGAACTGCGACAAAAAAAAAGGATAAAAGATGTTTGATTTAAACGACATGTTTTAGGGCAGTTGATTTTAACGGGCTTACATTATCCAGTGAATGAGTTAAGTTTTGTTGTACTGGTTTAAGTTAAAAAAAATCTTTTGTATAGGCAGCTATGTAATATTTATTTGATTTCATCATGATATGTTGTAAACAGTTATTTTTATAATAACCCTCCATAATAGTAAATAGAACCATTATGGTGTTAATATTTATTACGCCAACATCAATATTAATATTAGCACAAATTTTTATTATTTTTACTATTTAATGTAAAATTCAAATTCAACTTAGAACAAAATCCTCCAAGATTTAAAAACCAAGACTTTAAAAAAAACAGGCATGTTTAATACAAACTGGTATTATGTTTATACATAAATTACTTTAAAAAAATTACATATAAAATAATGTACATAATATATAAAAAAATCATGACACAGTAAGGGATATATATAGTGTACAACAGTAGAACAGCAACTGAACTGACTTGATAGAGCTGAAACTAAGTCCCAATACCTGACAGACGTCTGTGGCGGTGTGAATTGCTATTTAAAAGTAAAGTTTCGTTTTCGGCAGAAACATTCGAAGCCATTAACAAAAAACATAATAATAACTTCTTCAATGAACTTTATAATTTTTTTCCCTCCGAAACTACAAAAGTCATATAAGTTTTCTAAAATGGCTTCATGTGCCACGCAAAATGCGATGCAGCTCGCATTCGGTATTTCTACCACACCCAGTACAAAATTTTACCAATAAAAACAATCAACGTCATAACTATAACAAAAAAACTGCGTGGGCAGTTAAATATACACGAAAACGAATAGTAACGCTATCGGCCGCTAGGTGGCAGAACGACGACGTTGTACATATGTTTATGTCTAAACACTTCTGACGTTAATTAATGGATAAACTGTGATTTTGTTAGTGCAAACGGTCGAATAGTGTTTGAGTCTATGGAGTACAAAGAAACAACCATTCTTTTATATATACACACCCTAGAGATATAATCATTGTCTAATCAACGTACAAGTAAACACAGCTTTTCCGTTCGACAAAGTATCATAAATCATCAAAGTTTATACTGTCTTCATCCATCAAAGTTCACTACAAACATCACTGGGTTTCCTCAATAATAAATTAAAATCATGTTGCAATCATATATCCTTAAACTTGCCAAGGGTTTAGTGTGATTTTGTATTAGTATTTAAATTGGTTGCAATATATAGTCGAGGTTTTGTTTATGCAGTTATGTAAACGGCACTAACTTTGTCCAGTGACAAGTATAATAATTTTGAAGCTTTTGTAAAAGCAGCTAAAAATAAACGGTACCAGGAACTGGCACATACTTTCTCACCGACATATTTAAATCACTAAACAGATTCACTGTGACTTCATAATTGTATTAAAGTAGGAAAGGGGATACGTTCTAATTAGATAGATGGATAGATATTGACTTAATTTTTTGGGGGCGAGGTAGGAGAGTAACTAATAATAATTATTATTATTATTAGCTAGAGAGTAAACTATTCGATCGATTTCGAACAGATTTGCACCAAACACGTCAATTAGGCGTGTATAGATGCACAAAAAAAGGCTTTGAATTTTTTTTTTAAACAACCCCCTTTTCGGCCACAAAAACCCCCAAAATCAGTTATTATTATTATTACTAGCTACACGGGAATTTTTAGAAAGATGCAGTTTTTTACATATGGTAGGGTACACTATTGGCAACAAATAAGCGAAATTTTATCAAAATCGTTAGGGCAGTTTTTTTATAAAAAAATAATAACTGGTTTTTTGGGTTTTTTTTACCAAAAAGGGGGTTGTTTTTCAAAAAAAATTAAAACCTTTTTTCGTGAATCTATACAGGCTGAATTGACATGTTTGGTGCTAATCTGTTCGAAATCGATCGAATAGATTCCTCTCTAGCTTTGTATACATACAGACATACAGACAGACATTTTGTAAAAACAACTTTTTTTAAGTCAGGGGGTCCTAAAACGGATATTTTCACAAAAATGTCAACATCGATTTTTTGCGATCACCATACTTTCTCTATCTATACTAGTATAGTGAGAAAGTAATAAAAACAAGGACAAGTCTATTAAACATTTCTTCTTTATTTTATTGTATGAAAGTATATAAACAAACAAATTATGACCTAACCCAAGATAGCTGTAAATGTGTTGGGAAAATGTAATGCATCAATAATTTCAGTTAGAGTCGGTTTGCTATGAACTATTACTATGGGTATCACCAATTCTGTCTATTTTTGCTCTCTATTTTACATCCGTTCATAATTTAGGTTGGTTTAAGGTCGTCCTTTTTATAATTTTTGCATTATAATTGTTAATGTTTTTTTTTGCTTATAGCTTTTGATTTTTTTTAGTTTTATTTTTTAATAGCTTGTACGAATTTATGTCCTTTGTTGATGGTTGCAGATAGGTTGAAGGACAATCAAAAAATCGACTATAAATCTCTCTGTCTCCCTTTCGGCTACTAACGTTTATTAAATAATATTGATTTTCAATCTGTGTGCCTACTATAAAAGTTAATAATGGCAATTTAGAATTAATCCCTTTGAGGAGTAATCACGTCGTATGACGTGATTTCATTTTTTCAGTATAGGAGTGGAAGATCTCACATTTTGACATGCTTCCAAAGTAAGAATTTGTTTAAATCATAATTATTAAATATTGTTTACTATATCCATTTTTAACACATTTACATTTTTAAAATGATTTTTAACACATTTATTGCTTTACAATTATTGAAAAATCGAGTTTGGGTTTTGTGAAAGTAATCGCATTGTATGACTTGATTTTCTTCGCAAACTAGGAACAGTGAGAAATTAACATTTAGAAATTAGTTCTAAACCACAGTAATCAAAAAAGTGAGAAACCCGCGGGATAGAAGAAGCACAAACAAAGCGACGTGGCAGTTTCGTGTACACAATGTCATGCCTGCTCATTCTAGCGCAATAAAGTAACAACTAATACTGCAAACACACGTTTACAGTACATATCTATACTCTAGTGGTGAAATAGCCAGCTGTTTAAGTCGTAATAAAAACTCTTTCCCATGGCAACCAGGAATGTCATATGACGTGATTACTCTTTAAGCGTAAAATAAGCCACCCCTCAATGGGTTAATGACGAAGTTTTAAATGTCTTGGTATTTTATTTAATAGAAAACGCTTACTTGATCAAATCATATTTAGACGACGACTACAACAAAGTGTTTTCCTCGCGAAAGCTACAAATTGCTTATTCGGGCTAAGGTGCGAGCTCCGTTTGTCGAGTCACTGCATCTGATTATGGTTGTATCGTCTGCAGTGACATGACAGCGGAGTTCCAGAGAGCTGTATCCTGTAGGTTTTGGCCAACACGTTAATCCCTTTTATAATCAATTGAAATGGCTCAAACTTGGTTCTCGATGGGACCGTATTATATAAGTTTTAAAGTTTCATTTACCAATTATTTCTTTTTCCAGAAATAATCCATCTATCCATTTTCTTTTAGCATTCATATATCTATATTAAAATTATAAAGAGGTATAATTTGTTTGTTTGTTTGTATGTAGGGGGTAACCTCTGGAACTACTGATCTGATTGAAAAAATAGTTTTACTAATAAAAAGCTGCACTATCCCTGAGTAACATAGGCTAGAATTAATTTTAATGAAAACCTTTTTTATTTCAATATTTGTATATTTGGTCGGAAAAAATCTTACGTCAGGCCTAGACTGATGAATCATCACAATGTATTTACATTTATTACCATAGCGACCAATTGAATAAAATAACAGATAAAACAGCTGTTTGCTCCCAATATTTCCTTCGAAGCAATTATTAAAACTTTAGGTTAGGTTTTCATTAAAGTGTAAACCTGAACCTTGCTGGTCCTTTTAATCTTTATTAGGCCTATAACTGCTGTTACAAAATAATTTTATTTGAAAATTTAACATTATTCACCATCTTAGTTTTGGGGTTATTATTAATAATATTATAAAAAGGTAAAATTTGTTTGTATGTAGGGGGTAATCTCTGGAATTACTGAACCGATTGAAAAATAGTTTTACTAATAAAAAGCTACAGTATTATTGAGTAACATAGGATAGAGGTAATTTTGATTTAAGTTTTAAAAGAACACATAATACAATCAATTTTAATTGTTATACTTTCTTTAAAGCTAGAGAGCTGAAATTTTTGTACATTTATTTCTTACAAGATTCATAGAAAAAGTAAACAAGATTTGCAATTTTTCGCGTGCTGCTAAGTGGTGAAAATGAAACAAAAATTAATAAAACAATACAAATTAATATGTTGTAGGATGCTAAATCCTAATTAAAATAAATAAGACGTATTAGAATTTAATAGTAGGGCCTATTTACATAAAATTACCTGTTTGCATTTGCTCGACTCGAGTCAGCGCCTTCGTGAGTAGACCGATTTCCCAAATAGTTGGTTGAAAACCTAAAACATGTAAATATAATTTTTTATCCGCTCAACTCATGTCAGCGGTTCAGCTGCGTGGTCGAATTATTATCACATTGTATCGGTTTCATAGTCGCGAATACAACTACGTGGAAGTTTAAACAAAAGTTTGATAAATTGTTGGACGTTGTTTGGATTTCGACCAACAATGTGCAAAGGGTGTATTGTTGAGGTTTGAGGGCGGGTGACGTAATTGATTGATTAATGTGATCAATTTACATATTAAAATACAATTTATTTCAGTGAACATAGATCAATGAACAGGATAGGAACTGGGATAAATGCAATGTGGGCAATCACATGAGTTTATATTTCTCTGGTTTATTAGCAATTGCGTACTTTTTGTGTCTTTTGAGCGCAGAATCTAGTAATATATTTTAATCAAATAAATAAAAATAAATTTATTTAATTCGTTTGTTTTAAAATTAATATATTTATTTTAAGGCTTTTTAATATTTATTACATTTAACTAAAAATAAAGTTATATAATCTACCTATATATAAAAGCGAAATACCACTCACTCACTCACTCACTCACTCACTGACCCACTCATCACGATTCCTCAAAAACTACCGAACGGATTGAAATTAAATTTAGTATGTAGCTTCCTCTAGGGCTATAGGTGCTCACTAAGAAAGGGTTTGAAAAAATTCGAAATTTTAGGGGGGGTTTGGGGGGATTAAAGTTATTAAAAAAAGATTTCTTCAAAACTACCGTACGCATTGGAATGAAATTTGGTATGTAGCTTCCTCTGGGGCCATAGGTGCTCACTACGAAAAAGATTGAAAAAATTCGAAATTTTATGGGGGGTTGGGTTGATCGAAGTTACTAAAATCATAATTTCAGATCTTTCACTCACTCACTGACACACTCATCACGATTCCTCAAAAACTACTGAACTGATTGAACTTAAATATGGTATGTAGCTTCCTCTAGGGCCATAAGTGTTCACTAAACATTTTTTTTTTTTAAATTGGAAATTTTAGGAGGGTTTGGGGGGTAAAAATTACTAAATCACGATTCCTCCAAAATTACCGAACAGATTGGAATACAATTTTGTATGTAGCTTCCTCTAGGGCCATAGGCGCTCGCTAAGAAAGGGTTTTTAAAAATTCGAAATTCTAGGGGGGGTTTGGGGTATCAAAGTTATTAAATCACGATTTCTTCAAAACTACCGAACGGATTGGAATGAAATTTGATATGTAGCTTCCTCTAGTTCCATAGGTGCTCATTAAGAAATGGTATGAAACATTTCGAAATTTTAGGAGGGGTTTGGGGGGAGGAAAGTTACTAAAATCATAATTTCGGATCTTTTATTATTATGGCAATAGTGCTTTTATTATTTAAGATATATATATATATATAGATTTCTCACGTAATCATTTGTTGGTTTTGCTGTTATTTTTAACCAGGGTAGGTTGATCATTTTCGATCAACATTTATTGTGGCTCTTTCGTGTTCAAGCATCGGATCAACATTTCAAAACCAACAAATAAGGGATCCAATTACAAAAAACTTATACAATTTCTTATACACCCAACTTAGCGTCGTAACTGAGACCACCAATAGTTGATCTGTTTTATACAAGTTATATACAAAATACCATTATTCAGAAAGTTTTGTAAGTTTTAAACCGGCCAGTCTCACTCGCTCGCTTTCCTAACTGCACCCTGCCATCGGCCCGGCCGGCCTTGCCTACTTACCCTTCTACCTGCTACCTATTCATAATTGAGGGAGGGTTGTTTATTGTTTACTGCATGGTATATTAAATGGATTATTGGTTTAATATTTTACTTCTACACAATAGACGATATGCAAATTATAGTAAGTTCTTCATTTCTTTACCGATTTTCGTAAAACTCATTTTCCTATTGTTTTTTGGGATGCTGAGCAAGAATCTGGCACTAATTTTTACCTAATGTTAAAAATAAAAATAATTACTTGATTAATACGAATTATATATATTTTTTGTAAATAATAAATCCATTTATACAGTTTTCACGATATCTTCCGAACATCGGAACTTATAAAAAATTTATCGGACATGACTCAGACTTGTTGTTTTAATAACTTAATACTTTAGTCATTTTATTTTTTTTCAATTTAATTTTAGTGTTTGAAGTCGGAAAACATATCTGTAAAAGCAATTGACAGCATTTGATTAAGCTGTAAAAACTTTTCCTATAATGTTTTGGATAATACAGATGTATTTAGGTATTTTTTCAACTAAATTGACAATTTCTAAAACTTTAGGGAAATGTCTCATCTCTAAAACTGTAAAAACAGAACGAAACAAAAACATATGCTAAACACGTACATTTTACATAATTCGTAATATTATTTAAGATAATATGCTGAATTTATGCAATCAAATATAGCGGATGATGTTTCAGGAAATAAATACGCAATTGTTAAGAATGTCTTCAAATAGAAACGTGAAATCACTGTAGAAAAAGGTAATACATTTTGAAACAAAACAGTGCTAGCCATTATAATTGTAGACCTAATATTCGTTCATTTTACTGCTTAGAAGTTAAAGAGTTTTCTCCTATTTTATGTTTTAACCCTGACCTTGAAAAGTTAATTACTTTATTGCAGTCACATTTAATGAGACTGCTTTACATTCAAAATAGTACATATTTTGAAGAAGAAAATACAGTAACACTATAGTATTATTAAAAATAATAAATCGTACAAAGTGTGTGTTAGTAAATAATATTCTCAATACCTTAAAAATACAAATTATCTCTTTCTATCTGTTTTTTTATACATTTAGAACTAATTATTATATTTTCTTACAGTTTTTTTTAACTTGTAGAGTTATGACATTTAGGAAAGGTTTAGCCTAATTTTGATCAAATCAGTTCAATACTTCCCAAATTTTAACAATGTATCATTGGAACATATCAACATGGGTCAGAAATAAATGTTCTAATTTCAGCATGCTATTAACGTTTTTACGTAATTTATTTTTAAAAATCTGTAGAACCTTAATTTGTGTTAGTAGATTTTTTTATTTTTTATATAGGCCTATTATATTTAGATCTGAAGTATTTTTAGGACTTGCTCTTTAGTTCTCAAGTTATTACCACTGTTGTTTTCCAGTATGTTACACATTTAATCTAAAAACAGAATCATTGACGTTGGAGTTCGGCATTACGAGGTGGTATCAAAACGTGAATGTGAGCAACTGTAAAGACTGGTCATGCTGAAAGAGCTTTGTATTTTCAAGCTGTAGCCTCGGGTTCGTTCAAGTACAAATTCGATTTTGTATACTCATATCTAATACAAATTAAACATACTTTTGTAAAGCATTTATCTTTTTTTGCGTTTATGAACATTACTAGTTAGAAACTAAACTAGGAGTTTGATTTGAGCAAAGTAGAAAACAAATAATCAGATATAAAATACGTAGCCTACCTAAACTTACTTTAAAATACTTTTACTTTTTTAAGATGTCAACAAATCATTATACTTTAGAATAACCTCCATTTAAAACACTTTTTTTTGTAAATTAATAAATTCAAATAAGATCCAACGTCTAAAAATGTTTTAAAACTATTTCATAAATGTTTCAAATTGGGACAAATTGTTATTTGTGGTACCTATTTATAATTATATTTCAATACAAAAAAAAGCTTTCAAGTTTTGTAAGATTCCTTAAGGATAATTAGTATAGACGAACTAAGTCTATAAAGTTTATCACTTTAATATTATTTTATTATTATTAGAGCTGTTGTATTTTCGAATTTCAATCAATTAATTTATCCTGTAAAATTGTCTACCAGTAAAATTGTTGTCCTGTAAAATTTAACAACAATCCAGTTAGGCTAACACAAGCAAATAAGGTACATTTTACTTTAAACATTTGTTTTTATGCAAATATGTTTAAAAAAGCGGCAGTTGAAAATGTTCAATGTTAAATCTAGAAAACTATACATTTTACATTTTATAAATCCATCTTTTGTAATAATTGAGTGATGAAAAAAAAAAACTTAATATTCTTTATAAAATTGCGGATCCGGCTTACGATTCACTTTTAATTATACATTTTTTATTGTGCAAAAAAAACTTGGTACTTAAACAAATTTCAATGACGTGAAAAATAAAAGGGATTTTTAAAAAAATGTGAAACGTAAAACGGATGCGTATTGTGACTGTGGTTAAAACGAGACTTTGCAAAAAATGTATTATGAAAAATTAACAAAATAAATGGTTTTAAATTTAACTTTGCTCTATCGGGATAAAACCCCAAGATGTCCGCCACTAAAGCAGGCTCTTTTAAGTTGTAATATTTTAAGTGCTCGCTGTATCGTTTAAAATGTGTAACCAGTGTCTCAAATACATCAAAAAGGTTTTATAATTTGTATTTTTTTTTTGTATATTCAGGTATAGGCCTATTGTTTAAAAGTTTTGGGCTGACCGACGAATTAAAAAAAAAATCGTCAAAAAATCTTGTCATTAGTACAGGATGTGGCGCACAACTCCTAAGTTTCATTGTATCTGGGTTATGTACTAATGTTGTATTTCCACTCCGTATGTAAAACACCTATAGGACCTTGTATATATAATAGATATTGCATGTTTTTTTTTATATCCAGAAGATCCCAGTTACACATTTACTATATTTAAGCCATCATAAATAGAGGAACTAAAGTTTAAGAGTGCATCTTCAGTATCAAAACATACTCTAAACCCAAACTGATTATTGCTAAAACATTTCTTTTTTAAATAAATTATTATTATGAACTTTAGCTCTTTGTCAAAAACCTTTTAGAACAAAGATATCAGAGAAATAGGTTTGCAACTATTCCCTGTCACTCTTTTTGAAAATTGGTAAAACTAGGGCCTCTTTAAGTCTATCAGAAAACATGCCAGTCACAAAAGTTAGGTTTATTAAAAACTATACGACATCCGTTATATGAATGTTGATAGCCTTGAGCAAAGATGCACTTACACCATCAAATTCTGGAGATTTGTCTAACTTTAGCCCACGGATCTTTTTCTCAATTTCGCCCGGTGTTACTTTTGTTAAAAATATAAAAAAATTCTTTTCGTGGTCTTTAAAATGACTGTTGTACATTGAAAATGAAGAACAATTTGTTACAAATGGTGTCCTGATAACATTTACAGAATTACAAAAATAAGAATAAAACTCATTTAGCAGTAGTATCAGTTCCATTTTCCTTTAGAAAATGTATAC
>JAGFPH010015894.1:0-20312 GCA_018207615.1 Philaenus spumarius
TGTTAAATGATTAATTGGGGTTAAGTTCAAATACAGAGTATGTGATTGCAAATACTGGAGATTACATTCAAAATACGGAGAACTGGCTAGACTGACAATGATATGAACTGAACTGAACATCTCTCGAAATCAGTATCGATTTTCGGCTATAGATTCTTGTTAACGATATCAAATACAAAGTATCGGTGGTATCTTGAATCGGCCCATCCCTCATTTAAGTTTTACAATGTTTAAAATAGATTATGCACGTAAATTTATATGGTTTAATAATTCAGTACACATTGAATGTTTTGTTTGTGTTTGGAATCGAAGTACTGTAATTGGAATCGACTTTTGCGATTGATTCTCGATACCGATTACCAAACTAAGTATCAATGGAATCGATTTTAGGGAATCGGTGCTTGCTCATGCCAAACTCCCGCGATCGCGTTTACAAAACGAAAATAACACAAGTGAAGGAATAAAATTCCCGGTTACACATCAAAATCACGGCTTTCTGTTGGAATTTTCAAGGTGGTAATTATTAGCCAAATTATGAACAGGATACCTTTTATGTAGAATTTTATGAGGAATATTTTTATTCCTATTCATTATTGCTGTCCGACCAATGGATTCTGAGTTAAATGAGAAAAACTAGCACAGAGAGCCCATCAGGTAGTTTTTCGTGAATTAGGGGATGTCTTATCCACCGGCCAGGTGTGAACTGTTTTGATTCTTATTCATGATACTAAAATGTCCTGTGAAGGGCAAAATTTTATAAATATTTTCCCACAAAAAACATAAGGTCGGGCGACTACTTACTACACAGATTCAAAAGAATTAGTACGATGAACAGTTTCATAAGAGTAATTTATATTTATAACAGTTTCCCTGATGATCTTAAGATCTTACCTAGTCAAAGATTAAGAAGAATAAAGTTAAAAAATTATTATCATTGAATTACTAATAAATTGTATTATTTAACTGAAATAATTAGATTTTGTTTATTACAATATTATATAAGGATGTTCACTTGTTATGAAAGTATATTTCTACAAAATTGTAATTTATTGATTGCATTTCTCATTGTTTTAGTTTTAAGGTTTTGTAACCAAGCTCACGCACAGGTAACTTTGAGTGCCTCTGTGGGATTTTATCTAGTATATATTTTGGTTGGTAAATAAATAAATATATACAAAACATACTCCATAATAAGTCAACTGGAATTAACTAACTTGTTTTGCCATCTTGCAGTAAGGGCAGTAAGTTTTTGAGAAGATCACTATCGGCTCTGAAGCGATGGTGTCTTTGACAAACTGTGCGACGGAACTGCTCATGTTTACTGGCACAGAACTGGAACCTAAACCCATTGATAACTCTTAAAAAGCTGGAAAATAAAGCAACACAAAACACAATAGCAAGGTATAAGGTTTGAAGCAAATCCGGCAACTTTCTAAACAAGTTAGCTTTGCAAAATAATCTATTATTTTTGCCACAAAACAGATTATCAAGCCCTTCTTAGTGCCTACTACCATAGATCATGAATAATAAATAGATCTTGCATCCATACGGGGGCTGTGTGCCGGAAAAAAAGGTTGTTGCGAAAATAGTACATGATCGCGCCGCGAGGTAGCGCTAGGGAGAAAGCATTGGTGTTTCAAACAGCTTCCTTCGTTTCACCAATAAAAATAGATAGCGCCAAAAAAGTTGAATTTCCAGTGGAACAAAATATTGCATTGGATCGGAGTTCTATTAGGTTATCCAAATACAATGCTACTACTCTCTCCATAGTTTAGGTTATTCTTTCCCTCAAGACAGATTATTCAGCCCAACTTTGTGCCTGCAGGCAGTCCCCATTATACTCGGTTCCGCTTTAACATGGTTTAAAAAAAATGACCTTGAAATGTTTTGTATTTGAGACGCGTTGTTTGTAGTGTACAGTTGGTAACAGCGTAGTGGTGGCAACTCTTTGTCATCTTATTCTCTCCTTAAAGTCACTGCTCACATACCGCTGCCTCTCCCCACCTCTACTTACTCTGTCATTGACTGGGTATGTTTAATTTAAGAACTTAATCAGACACCTCGAGCTGTTGATCCTTGTCAGTAGCACTGCACTGTGTACCTCGTCTAGCAAGCATATTTCCTGTTAGCATTTCATTGAGTGGTGTGATACTTCGTTCAGTGTTATTGCAGAATTATTTTGAGACTAAATGCAAGGAACATTCAAAAATGTGAGTACTAAAAAAAGTGTGAGAAATTATTTTGTTAAAGATTAAACTGGAAGTTTTAAAATGTATTGATAAAGGTGGCCGTGTTGTCAATATTCTGAGAGTAACGGATCGTTCGTATATAAGAATAATAAAATCGAATGCAGACAAAATTCATAAAAGTGTTAAATCTTATATGAATTTAAGTGTACCTAGAGTAGCTACATTGAGATCAGATGCAATGGAAAAAATGGAAAGCTTTGTCTACCTGGATTGAACACTACAAACAGCAAAATGCACCTATTTCTATGGTATTAATTCAAGAAAAAACTTAAAGTCTTTATTCAGAATTATCACAAGGTGACAATGAAAATCCACCAACATTCAATGCTAGTAGCGGTTGGTTCAACTGTTTTAAGGCTCATAACGCTTTTCACTGTTTAAAAGTTATGGGCAATGTCGCAGATAATAAAGAAACTGATGAAATCAGAAAAAATTACTTTAAAAAACATTATTTAAGAAAATGGTTACATGGAAAAGTAAGTTTTAAATTTATACGAGACTGGCATATATTGGAAAAGACTGCCAAGCAGAACATTTATTTCTATTGAAGAAAGAAGTGCACCTTGTTTCAAAGCTGCTAAACACCATGTGCACATTGCTTTTTGGGGGTAATTACAAATTAAAACCATTGATGATTTATCAATCAGAACCCGCAACAGCACTTAAAAGTTGAGATAAAAGTAAACTGCCAGAGGTTTGGAAATATAGTAAAAAAGGTTGGAAGACAGGAAAAATATTGTATGATTATTTTTCACAAGATGAACTAAAACTTCTGTGAAAAGAAAATTGAGTTTAAGGTTTTGACTCTTGTTGATAATGTCATCCCCCAGAAATATGTGAGACGAATGAAACATCAAAGTTGTGCTTCTTAACCCTAACACGTCCTTTTAGAGCCTATGGACCTAGGCATCATTTCAGCGTTCAAAGCAAACTACTTTAAGGAGACACCCTCACAACTCATGTGATGTTAATGACCAGCTTTCAATTAGAGATTTTTGGAAACAGTTCAACATTAAGATGACTATTGAAATCATCGATAAATGTTTGAAAAGACACACACTTCACTGTATGAACCCAGGGTGTGGAAAAATTATATAGCGAGGTTATGGTGGAATCATTCAGCAACAGTGAAGAAATTGACGGTGTCGCTCAAACGACCAAAGAAATAATTATCTTGACTCACCATGTTGGAATCACTAATGTAACAAGGAAGATGTTATTGTGCTTCTACAGGTACGAGAAGAAGATGTTCTGACCAATGGGTTCCTGCTATCCATGAAAGATGAAAATTGTTTGGAAATCTCCGATGAAGATGAAGAACCTGAATGAGTTAAAGTGTTAACTGGTAAAGGAATGTCAGAGGCTTTCCAAATGATCAATAATGCTTTAAGTTACTTTGAAAACAATGATCCTGATGAACAAGAAGTGGAAAACGTAAAAGAAAAGTTGAACATGTTATAAAAGTGCTACCGTGAACTGTATAACTCGAAGTTAAAATCTTCAATTCAACTGTAAATAAAAAAACTTTTTTCACAAAAACATGTAGTGTCAAATGAGCAGGAAACAAGTTCTTCCGAGTACAGAAAATATTGTTCATGAGTGATAATCTCAAAATTTGAGATTATAGTAAAAAACAGAATTTCTTTCAAAATATTTTACAGTAATTTTCATTTGGTAGAAACTAATGTACTGATAACTTTTTTTATTTTTATAACCTTTTATACTGTATGTACCTTTTTTTAACTTAAGTTACTCAATTTATATATATATGTGATATGTACAGTACCTGAACTATAAAAATGTTTCATTTATGGTATTGCTCATACTGATTTTGTTGAGAATTTCGTTAATATGTGGCGTGACAGGTCTATAGTTACAAATAATAAATAAGATTATATACGATACGTTAACTCCTAGTTGGAATTCAGAGTTTACTGGCTTCATTGAAATGTGCTGATTTGCTGAGTTGCCGTGAGGAAGGTAAACCCGAGGAACATTTGGTAGACAGGGCAATCTGGGTAGAAATTGCGGACCGGTAACATGTGTAAAGCTGCTAAATTATAATTGTTAGTTTGGAATAAATGTGTAATTGGAAAATTGTGTTTGATTCCACGATATAAAACCGCCGCATCCTTACAAATACATAAAATTAATTTGAAAAACAAAACCGTTTGTTTTAATTACTAAAATCATGTTTAACGTGAGACTACTTGATCAATATCAATACTAAGCTGTTTGACGTTCTATTTTGTGCTATTGCACCAGCCTGTAAATAGTTTCGGTTATACGCAGTTTCGCTTTAAACGGTACTTAGATAAAACGCATCTATTGCATATAACGGGGTACCTGTACTATGCTCCCATAGCTTAGGTTATCCTTTCTCACAGGGCAGATCACCCAGCCCAACTTCAAGCTAATACCCTTTTCGTAGATGAGGGTATCCTTTTACCATAATACAGATTATCTGTCCCATCTTCGAGCTTAGATTTTTCTAAAATGTTTTAGTTGGCCTACTTTGTATCTATGCAGAGATACTTAAAAACAAGAGACATGTTTAAACCATTTTAGTTTTACAATCGATTAGCTTTTTTTTCTATTGTATTGAAGAACAAAATAATTATATTGCTACAACTGAATGCATTCAGAAGCACTTATTAGTATGTATTCAAGCAAATTCAGTTAATGCACAGAAAAAGTTAGTACAACTAAATCTCTAGCTTTAACAGTTAAACTATCAAGCATTGAATTATAAGGATATACTAAGCAAATAAGTCAAGCTGTAGAATTAATTTATTAATAATTAAATAAACCTGATATGTACGAAAAAATTAATATTCACACTCTTAATTATAATTTGTTTACCACTCCTAATATACAGAGGTGTGCAAAAGTAGGTATACAGTTTTAGTTGGTTGGTAATATCCAAGTTAGCCACCTGTTCATTACCATCAGCTGTTTAATAGGTTTGTTGCTAACAGCTGGCAATGTTATCACATTGTTGCTGTTGTTATTATTTTACACTTGTGTCATCATGGCTCATTATATGACCAACGATCAACGAAAGTGGGTTTTGAAAGAATATAGGAAGACAGAAAACTGTCAAAGAGTTCGAGAGAGATGGAGAGAAGAGTTTGACACACCACCACAACCAGATTAAGTATTTATAGATTAAGAGATAAGTTTAATCTTACATTATCTATCTGTAATGCTCCAAAGGCTGGACAACCAATCACTGTCACTACTCCCGAAAACGAAATGATTGTTGCCCAGACCTATGTTCAAAGCCCAAAAAATCAAGGAAAGGGGCATCTATTGAACTGGGCATGTGCATAGATCTTTGAGACGCCTAATGAAACGGTTATGTTTGAAAATGTACATTCCAAGACTTATTCATGGGCTACTGGAGGACGACCCTGATTGTAGACTGCAGTTTTGTGAGATATTGTTAAATGAGGAACTACAAGGAGCTGGAATTATTCCAAAAATTGTTTGGAGCGATGAGGCTAATTTTAAACTTTCAGGTGCCGTCAATAGACACAACTGTATCTATTACTGCTTTCATAATCCACACAAACATTGGAAAAACAGCTGAATCAACCTGGAGTAACAGTTTGGACTAGCATTTCATATAAAGGTCTCATTGGACATGTAATTTTTCATGACACTGTAGACCAACATGCATACAAGAACATGCTGACTGACGTCATACCACAAATTAAAATCCAGCAGGGTAATGAGGAATTCTACTTCCGACAAGATGGAGCTCCTGCCCACTATGCGACAATCGTGCGTGACATACTGAATCGGGAGTTTCCTAACAGGTGGATCGTTTGAATGGCCAGCAAGATCTCCCGATCTGACACAGATGGATTTTTCTTTTGGGGAGTTATTAGAGATTAAGTGTTTTTGAAGAAACCTCATGATCTTAATCAGATGGTTGAATTCATTTGCCAAACTTGCCAAGACATGGACGAAAATAAAGAACTTTGCCAAAAAGTGTGTTTAAGCATAACTTCAAGGTTACAGCAGTGTGTTGACTGTGAAGGCAAACAGTTTGAACACAAAAGGAAGTAAGTATAGTGGTCAAGTACTACACTTTTAAGAGTTCGTTTCTGTTTCTTAACACTCTTAAAATAGATTGTAAAAGTTTAGTTTTTGTATAAATATAAAACTACTATTTCTATCAAATATTTCATTATTGTAGGCCTATACCTACTTTTGCACCCCTCAGTACAGTATATCAAAGCAACCTGTTAGTCATAACTGAAACACTATATATAGGCCTATTCTAATTTTGTTGTTTATGAGAATTTTCTAACATAATATATAATCGAGTATAATTTATTCTCCATTTATTGTATGTCAACAAATCATATTACAAACTTGCAATAAACACTATAACGATACAAAATAAAAATAAAATGTTATTAAAAAGTGAGTAGTTTTTGAATAAAACGCCACACATGATATTTTTGTTCAAATTAAGTTTTTTTAATGAAAGAAAAAATCTAAATATCTAAATAACTTATATTAGCGACCATAGGTTCTTGGTGAAATTCCATTGTAATAAATAATAAAACTTGTTTTGTACTTTCACAATTTTACTTTATCACGTCATGTCGATCATGGTTTCACCAGCTACAGCATTATCGAAGGCAGCTTACAGACTAAAGGTACTAAATTTAATACACAACTAGTTTGGTGAAAGTAGATCAAAATACTAATAGGTTATGGATGGGGGGAAGGAAAGATCTGGGCAATGACAAGGGTTCATTTACTCAATCTTATCTGCGATCAAAGCCGAGGATACCTACAAATAAAAATAACAAAACTGCAATAAAAAACTGATAGAAGTAATAAATATTACTGTATATTAAATATTAAAAAGATAAAGTTAAAAAAAAAATTTTAATGTAACCCTAACTGATTAACAGGTTACCGTCTAAAAAGGGACCCACATACAAACCAAAGCACCCAGGAAGAACATTGAGGACCTTGACAGTGTGTAATTGTTTACATATGTCTGTAAATCAATAAATATCATCAAAATCAAACATACTTTATTCAGCTTGTGTTAACTCCAAAAATGTTTTTTTTTAAATACTTGTTCTCAAGATTTTATTATTTAATCTTAGCCAAGAAACAAAACTATCTTGATGTAAATTGCTCTAGCTAATATGTTCAAGAAAACTGAAAGGTAAATATACTGATAATAATTAAGTAATAAACGAATACATGGTTCCAATAAAAATTCCATGATCAAATTCTCTGGCTTATTTAAAAAAATTTCCCTTACTCTGCCACATCAAATTGGCCATCTTTACTAAAATACAAATAAATTAACTGTATATTAAAAAGTATAAAATATGATATATTTATAATACTGGATGTATCACAACCATACTACTAAACTTGACCATGTTATTCAGTAAGTCAAAACTAGCAAATAATAAAATATATCTTGAATATTTTAGAAGTTGTCAGTACCGGTATGTCTGTTTTTGAAAAAACTATTATCTTACGAACGGTTTAACATAAATTCATGAAACTCTAAGCAAGATAGGACACAAGTTATATTTTATTATTTGCTAGTTTTCATCTGCTGAATAACATGGTAAAGTTTGGTAGAATGGTTGTGAGGCACGCTGTATAAAATACAAATTAACTCAGGATAAAAATATCATTTACAAAGAAAAGAACAAAATAAAGCCTTCAGAAATAAACTAAATTTTCTTTGACTTTTCACAATTTTTTAAATTTTCTCTGTATTTTTGCTTGCTTTTAAAAATTTCCCTGATTTTCCCTAACCCAAACCAAATTTCTCTCTGATTTTCCCTAACCCAAACCAAATTTCTCTCTGATTTTCCCTAACCCAAACCAAATTTCTCTCTGATTTTCCAGGCCTGTAAGAACCCTGAATTATAAGCGAACGATTACTACAAAAATTCTGAGCAGGAGAAGGAAGACTATTAAGTGTCCGGTCATCATCAGTGATCAACTTGCTGAGCATCAGCTGTTTTTATCACAATGCTGTTAACAAAAGAATAATAAAACATATACCGTACTTCATAACATGGTCATGCCCATGCGCAAAGACTGTGATGAGTTTGAAGCAAGAATCAAGGCCATATTTGAAGAAGGTTCATATCATTGACAGATAAGCTGAAAGATTAAGCCAGATGAATACAAAAAATATTACCTGTTATTTTTGCAGTGTTTAGAGATGCCCACATTGAAGGGATAATAATTGTTAAAAGAGTAATATATAAAGGTTGGTTAACAACAGGCATTTCACTGGTAGCAATTAAGCCTACAAGAATAGCCTTAATCCTGAAAAGAATTTGCAACAATCATCAATAGGCTAGTTGTGATTGCATAATTCTACTCCTAATACCGAATTATAAAAGATGAGCTAACCGGTTTATGAAACAGTCATAAAAGCTATCAGCTCTGAAAAATAACTTTTTTTAACCGTTATTTTGTAACTGTTACTTTGGTTCATATTGTGCTGCTCTAAAACAGTCAAGTCAATTAATCTTATGCGAAAAACATGGTAGAGTAGTTATTTTATAATAATTTAGACTTTATGTATTTTTAGTAACTTAACTTCAGTAACTGTTTATTTACTGAATGATTTTTGAAATAACCGTTGTGTTCTCCATCATATAAAAACATATAATTTTATATTTTAGCATAAGTTTACACCTGTTGATATCAAACAACAATAGGCCTAAGAATATAATCACTGTTTCAATGTTAAACTGTAAAACTTTGTTTAATTAAGATATTTACATAAAAAATAATTTTATATATATTAGGCTACTGTACTTGGATAATATTAATGTGATCAGTTAGCAAGACAAAAATTTAATGGAATACGTCTTGAAAAGAAGAGTGTAAGTTAGTTTGGTCAAGATTTATTTTTAAAAAAAATTGTATATATTGTTTGAATATATTTGTAAGAAATCAACACAATTTTCACTTTTGAAATATGGAACATTTTAATTTACATTATAGTACAGTCAACAAAAAGGTTGTAGAGATGGAAGGAACATAATTTTTGACATTGGGACATTGTTTGGAGTAGTAGGAGGTTAAAAACGTACTAAAAGTCCCCACTCATAGAAGGTGAGCAGGGTGTAGGGGAGCTCGTAGAAGGTCCTCTTTTTGTTTTTCGCTTATATCTCAAAAACTAAGCGATAAGACCATTCTATAGAATATTAAAGCTGACAAAAATATGTCGCAAGATTGATACTATTCATTTTTTCGCTATATGGTGCATAGTTTCCGACATATCCGCGCTCAAAACTCGCTTATTATTGAAATACTGGTAAACATAATGTGACTAGAGACTGTTAGATAGAACTTCAAGCTATTGTTTTAAGTGCAATAAGGTGAGGTGTCCAATGTAAAATTTAGCCAAACATTAAATGTAAAAGTTTTTTAAAATTTATTATTATAATTTTAAAACAATTACATTATTTGTATTTGTCCTCTCCTTAGTAATAAAACTGAACATTAGGATAACATTCTAGAGCAATTTTTCTGCATAGGGTGGCAATCCTGCCAAAATATGATGTGGAGGACTACTACTAGCCTACTACAGTATTGCTGAAGTTTTGCCTGCTAAGCAAACAGCTTATTCGGTTGCTTGTTGAATTAGGCCTACAAATTGCATTATTTGAATAAACTGTAAAAATAACAATAGCCTCATTATATTATAAACTTAATTTTGAGTACAGGCCACAGAAGGTCTACGTTTCCAGATCGAAATGTGCAAAAATGTATAACGTTTCAAATTACATCTAATGAAATT
Organism: Philaenus spumarius; assembly: GCA_018207615.1. Taxonomy (NCBI): domain Eukaryota; kingdom Metazoa; phylum Arthropoda; class Insecta; order Hemiptera; family Aphrophoridae; genus Philaenus; species Philaenus spumarius. The sequence continues at coordinate 10,066 of JAGFPH010015894.1, forward strand.
TTAATAGCCGATGTAAATTATTTCAACACTAGGCCAAAGATCATTGACCTACAACGTAAACAGTTCAATTCAATGTATTTATCCTTTTGACAAGTTTTACATTTATATAGGACAAGTCATGGTATCAAGTATCAATTAACAGCAAAGGAACATTTACATTGGTACACATGTATGAGATACAAGTGAAATTGACAAATCACGATACACCTTTCTCACCAAGGTGTATCGTGATTTGTCAATTTAACTTGTATCTCATACATGTGTACCAGTGTAAACGTACCTTAAGTAATGTAATACAAAATAATATTTAAAAGAATATAGGGGCACCACCATTCTTAATTTTTGATGAATTTGCATTTGTTTTACAGGTAAATTACAAAAATACATATTATTTGATTCTAAAACCCTTACTCTAATTTAGAGAATTTGAAATGAAGTAGGTATATACAAAACACATAGCGTAACCTTAGCTAGAACAGCTGATAAACCAGCCCAATAAGGCATAAGCATAGGCGTAACTTTACTACTCGACTCTAAGCTCATATGTTTGCAGACGATGACCTTTTTTTTAGGAAATAGAGAAATAGAGTAGTGCTGCCAATTGAATGTTGAATTATATATTGTATATTGTAGTTCAATAGAGTAGTGCTGCCAATTGAATGTTGAATTATATATTGTACTAGGGGAGACCCCTGCGTGCTCCGCACGCCAACCCCCAATGGAACCTTCAAGGTGTATGATTAATAATAACCTCAAAACTAAGATGGTAAATAATGATAAATGTTCAAATCAAGTTATTTCTTATATTTGATAACAGCAGTTATAATAATTGTTGAAAGAACCAGCAAGGCTCAGGTCTACACTTTAAAACTCTAACCTAAAAGCTAGAAATACAAAAATAATTGCTTCAAATTTTGAAATCAGCTGTTAATGGAAATATTGGTGCTAACAGCTATATTATCTGTTATCAATTGGTTGCTATGGTAATAAATGTAAATACATGTGTTTATTTATCATTCTGGGCCTAACCTAAGAATTTTTTCCAACTAAATTTACAAATATTGGAATAAAAAAGGTTTTATCAAAATGAATTATAGCCTATGTTACTCAGGGATAGTGGAGCTTTTTATTAGTAAAACTGTTTTTTCAATCGGTTTAGTAGTGCCAGAGATTACCCCCTACATACAAACAAACAAACACACAAACAAACAAACAAACTTTACCTCTTTATAATATGAGTATAGATATTGTAGTTCAATAGAGTAGTGCTGCCAATTGAATGTTGAATTATATATTGTATATTGTAGTTCAATAGAGTAGTGCTACCAATTGAATGTTGAATTATATATTGTACATAATGTATATTGTAGTTCATTAGATTAGTGGTATAATGATTTCTGTAAATATAGATATGTTTGCAGACGACGAAGATTAACTGTAAATATACGAATAAATATAAAAAATGAATGTTTGAAGTTATTATTTTTCGTATGTAAAGCGTATACTACTATTCGACCCTAGCCTAATATTTTTGCAGACAACGTTGTTTTACATTCTACTGTTAAATGTTGAATACAGGTAAACATACTATGATTAGGTTAGAACCTTTTAGGTTTTTTTTTATTATTCTTGAAGTGAGTTTAAGTTAAAAGTATATTATTTTATTTTATTAAGTGATGTTAAACCATAGGAATAGCGGAAACCAGCTATCGTGTTTATTTACTTTTGCATTCACAATCCGAAGTTCCATGTCTAACATAGGCTTATGTCTAATATTTTCTTAATAACTTATGAATAGAGTTTAAGTTTAAAGTGTTTTATTTTCTATTTATAATTAATTATAATACATTTTGTTAAAGTTATTTTTGGTTTTCATTTATTTCAGACGTTTAGAAATTGAATTGAACATTACAATTATGTATTAGAACATTTGTTGCGTATACGTTGGCACCGCTGCAGCAATATGGCGTAGAGTCGAATTGTAAAGGTGCACCCCTAACTAAACTGAATTATTAGGTGTTAAAACCTATGTTTAGAAAACAAAATCTAGTCAAAGCAGACTTATCCAAATTAACTATTTCACTTTTAGCATAACCACTACACAAAGCATCAATCAAACGCATTACTCACATATTTTATTTAATCATTCTTTAGTTAATTATCCAAACTCTGGTAGAAACATTTTACAATTACAAACTAATGCATTAGAAATATGATAGCAGTACATCGGTCAAGTTGTCAAAGTGCAACAAAAGTCATAAGAAATATGAGAACAAAACATAAGTCTGTACGACCTATAATAATAAACCAAAATGTAAATATATATCGGTACTTATCGGTTAACGGGAACCCACTCATTTAGACACGGTTATTAAATCAGGAAAAATGATATTTTGTTATTTATATATTATAGGAGTGTTATTTTATATAATAAAATTATATTTAGTTTGTTTTGATTTAATAACCCCGTGTCTAAATGAGTGGGTTCCCGTTAACCGATAAGTACCTATATATCTAAGGCCAGAAAATAGTAATGTAATGTAGCCTATTAAAGTCAAATTATAAGGAAATTCTCAATTATGAATCCAAAATATTAACCGATAGTTAGAGAATTAAGTATAGATTAATATCAAACTTGATATATATGTAAATGCAAATACGTTTAGACCCATCAATTATTTACTATTTCGTTATACACGATATAGTAAATAATTAGTTAAAAATAATAATATTGGCGTATGCTCATCAAATAATATCACCAATAATTATAATCTAAATATAATAAAGTGGCTACAACCAATCCCAAAGCAAGACGATGTAAATTTCCCATGATACAGCGGCTGGTCTTTTTCAACCAAAAATGACGCCAAGGAGAGTTGAGTACGATCTGCAAGAACGTTAAGAAGCCAACGCGCCCCTGTGTTTATAAAAAGTGGCGCTAATTAAAAAAGTGTCTTTAAACTAACTATCCAGTAGTAAATTCAGTGATTTTTAAAAGCAGAAATTGGTATCTTCTGCTATAAACAATATTGTAATACAGTGAACTTTCTAAAAACTATAGGAATCTTTAAAAAAAGACCATTCCTTTTAAATTCAAAGCCAAAATAGACACATTTTAAAACTTTTAATATCCATTAATAAATTCATGAATGCGTTTATGAATAGTTTGTTCATGACAAGCAAGTGCCGGCCCTGAGATATTAATGAGAAAACATTTCAAAACTTAATCATTTTAAATATAGCCTAAACTTTAAATATCAATATCAAATCTTGTGTGCTACATCTGAGCTAGACTGAGGTACATTTAATAATTTTTTTTAATGAAAGTGAATCAAAGACTACCGGTACTAACATTACTCCATTGAGTCAAACATACAATTATTCTGTAACTATTCAGTCCATTTATTTGTTTATGTGTTAATAAATTTTATTTGTGCCATTATTATAAATCTACTTGAATTAGCCTAATTGATTTACTTATAGGCCTATAGCAAGTAGAGTTTTAAATATATTAGATTATCATTTCAATTTAATTAATTACATCAGAATACAATTAATAAAGTCTAATAGAGAAAGAGAGTTATTATAAGTCTATCAGTGACAGCGCGTAAATATTGGCCCCACTTTGCTTAGTAAAGAAGCTCGCCTAGTAGGCTAAAGGATGATCTCAGTAAGCAGGTGTATACTTTATTTGCGTCAAAAATGGAATAGGCTAATACAATTCCATTGAAACGCAGAAAAGGTACCTCAATCTTGATTAACATAATAGTGGAATTATTTCACAATGATGACCTTTTTTTCGGAAAAATAGTAGTGCTGCCAACCTAAGTACAAACATACTGTGACTAAATCCAAAAGAAGTTAAATACAATTGGGCCCTTGTTATAGGCCTACATATAGGATTGATTCAATGTATCAAATCGTTAACACAATGTATATCAAATATCCATAGTTTAATGTAAAGAATAGTAAACATTAAATATTTATGAAATTTACAGAATTTTGTAAGTGAAAATTGTATGTGTTCCTGTTTTATTATATATTTATGTATTTTATTAAGTGGTGTTAAGTTGTAGGAAGAGTGGAGACAGGCAATCGTGTTTATTTACGATCATATGGGCAGTCCGATGTCATTGAAAAGATATGACTAATATTTCCGAGTTAAATAAGTTGTGAATTGAGTTTAAATAAAATTTAGGCCTACAGTGTATTATTTTCTATTCATAATTAATTACTTTAAAGTTTTTTAATCACATTTTCTGCTTTCATTTACTTGAGACATTTAGAAATAAAATTGAACATTTCAATTACATATTTGAACATTTTCTTGCATATATGTTGGCACCAATATGACATAGGGTCGTAATGTAAACTTTCTCCCATAATATTTCAGTTTAAAGACACAAAACATAGGCCTACTTACTAGATTTATAATTCAAGATCTATGAAAACTATTAGCACTAGATTTATAATTCAAGATCTGTGAAAACTATTAGCACCAGTTTAATTATAAGCTTAATTTGCAAATTTTTAGTAGGCTACACTACTTTTGTTCTATTGTACAGCTATGTTGCAACACACAAAAACCTGAACCAAAACTAACTTACTGTAGGCTAACTATAGTACGTTCAGCGAGTGTTTGCAGTAAATCGCTGTGTTCTGTGGCCATTTTGAAGCTTTAAATTTAGACTTTTAATGCGTTTTTTAGTTAAATTTTAAATTTTTTATACACATGTAACTTAATAGAACATTTATTAAGAGGTTTTAATTGTCCATGTCTTTCCCTGTCATCCGTCATAGGTAGCAATTTTACTGCAAACTCTCGCTGAACGTACTATAGTCACAGTAGGACTGTTTTCAGTTTGTAAACATACTAGGCTACTGTATATCAGTTGGTAGCACTTTCCTAAAAAGTCTTCAGCTGATCCAATTAAACAAGAAGTGGTATACTAAAAGCCTATCTATAGATTTTGTGGTCACTTTAGACTTATGTAGCCCTAGGCTTACAAAAAGTATATTATACTATAACCAAGATATTTTATTATACTGTATTAATATTATTTATTTAGGTAGTATACCATAATATTTACATTAAAATTGAGCTAGCCTTTGTTATTATCATTCGTAAACCACAACCTTCTAGCATTGCCATAAAATTGCATCAACAAGTCTCATCATACATTAATTTTATTATTTAAAAGTAACAATAGCGTAAATTTGTTCGGACTCAATAATATAACTACTTTGTACCGTAGTCTAAGACTAACCTGTTTAAAATATGTTATGCTACAGTCCCTTTTTATCTTGCGTAACTTGTTCGGTCTCACGACTAACACACCTTCTCCTTAGTTTAGTCACCGATTGCGATTGACATACATTCTTCGGGTTCAAGTACTGTATTGCCAAAGGCTATTTCTAATAAAATTGTAAATTATTACTAGAATATTATGACCTAACCGCCTAACCTTACAAGTTACCTAAGTACAAAAGAAGTCAAACTAGCTTTTATGGAAGGAGTACTGACGGTACTTAGTATTTTCTAAATTTTGTATGCACATAATCGGAAACGCGATGATATAAAAAGTAAAAATACAGTATTTGAAAAATAAAAATAACTAACATAATGTCATATTATAATAAATAAACTATCAAAATAATGGCACCCAATTTTGTCGTTTTACTATTAATATATTTTGAGACGTTTGTTATTGTTTCGTTTGTTTTCTTTTGTGTTATACAATTTTTTTAAATATAGCATAGCCTATTTAGTGGTAGCATTGACTAAATAAGTACATAGTACATACTCAATTACTCATACTCATGCTTACATAGTCAATGGTGGTAGTCATGACTACTTACGAGTAGATTACTTTATTATAAAATAAAATAATATGTCCTTTAGGACCAAGAGATTTTGTAAATTAGCTGGAATCTACATTATAATGTGAAAATATAAAAACATCTCGGCCTGAAACGACCGCTAACGGGAGAGAGTCGAACCCAGAGATAATATTACCAATTATTCGAACCCAATATTACTCTTGGTAATATTATCTCTGGTCGAACCCGAATGTCAAAAGCAATCCTTTTCATTTTAACTTTCTATGATGTAGACAATGTTGTGAAACCGACAACCAAAGATCACTTAGGAGGCTACTGTTTTGTTAAAAATTTAAATACATAGTTTATTTTAGTTATCTGCCTACGCTATCATTTATTTCATAGAGATACATAGTTTTTTACTGATTTGATTTTAAAATGTTAAATTCAAGATATGCTTTAAAACTTATTTTAAATGGGTAAGAAACTAAATAATTCTATTTAATTGTACCTTAAACTATTTCACCTTTTCTTCTCGCTTACATTTAATTGAAGGTTAGAATGATTTTATTTTACCTTAAAGCTTTAGGCCTATTTAAAATCTATTGTAGCCTATTTGTTATGAAGTAGTTTTGTTATTATTACTTGATTTCAGATTATTAGTTAAATGACAAGCTAATTACCCTGTTAAATAAGTAGACCCTAGGTAAAGATTCATTTGAATAATTTTAGAAGCATTTAAACCGGCAAAATTTCAGTAGGCAACACTTTGGCTTAGTGTCTAGCACAAAAGTTGTTCATGTTTAATGGATGCATTCTACAGGGTTTACTGTAATTTCTATGAGTAGATAGTTTTTACATTTATTAGGTTTAACTTACTGCAATTCACATGCCAATAGTTTTTACATTTATCAATAGGCCTACACTCAATAGTTCATAAGCAGATAATTTTTACATTTATTTGATACACTCAATTGGGTTTAATTGATTTTATTGTACTTTACTTAGATCACTAAGACCAACAAAGCAGTTGATTGACAACCATGGTTCTTATGTTTCGTCTCTTCTATTAAAGACACCATGGGCCTCAGTAAGAAGTATGTTTGTGCAAACCCAAGAGACACCTAACCCAAATAGTTTAAAATTTTTGCCAGGTGTTAAAGTAAGTATTCCTAGACTTTCTAGTCATTAGTACTGTATATTAGATCATTATAAAAAATGTCCTTCACATTTTACTGATTTACTACCACTAATTCCTTTTTCGTTCGGCATACTTTGGACAATAATACCTAATTATGAAGAAAATAGGCTAACTGCTGATACATTCTTCTACAATGTTTCCTGAGAATCCATTATGACTATATGGGGCGCAAATTTACTATTCAACCCTAGGCTAACCTATGGCAACAGAAATCCAAGAATAATTTTTAAAAATAGCCTAAAAAGTTCTAACCTATAGTATTTAGTCACCACAGTATGTTTACCTGTATTCCACATTTAACAGTAAAATATAAAATAACGTCGGTGTCTGCAAAAATATCAGCCTAGGGTCGAATAGTAAATTTACGCCCTATATGGATGTATAAATAAATAAAAATTTATCTCCTTTTCAACTTTAAGGTACTCGATCCAGGACAAACTTTGGATTTTCCGAATGGCACAGCAGCCTTCTGTTCTCCGTTAGCAAAACTGTTGTTTCGCATTGAAGGTGTTAAGTCAGTCTTCTTTGGACCAGACTTCATAACTGTTACTAAAGTATGTATAAAGGAATTAATTCATAACAGTTAAAACTATAGCCTAAATTTCCGACTAAGTTAAAATGTCAGAAATTCATTGCATTACTATCACAATGCTTCCACTAAAGTCAATGACTGCAAATAAGTATACAAATATGGCAACATGAAGTAAATTGCAATTAATGATTTAAAAAATGTAATATCAAAAGTAAGAAATTTGGAAGTGCTTATAGTTCTATGCTTATCTTTCTTTGTATCCACTTAGATAACTTGAACTGTTAGGTAAAATAATTGGAAAATTGTGTACTCACTAAAAAATAAATATTGTATATCAATCTAAGGGTATGGCTTTAAGTTGTTGAAAAAATGGTAAACATTTTTCTCTAAGAAAGGTGTTGAAAAAATGTAAATTCAAAATTTTTCAGTGGTTTCTTTAACTTTAAACAAGATCTACTGAACTAAATTATTTAATCTGTTTAGAACTTTAATTCTAATACCACAAATAATTGCAAAAAGGGATACATTATCAACAGGAGTGTTATTATACACTAGGCCAGTGGTTCCCAACCTTTTATGGGCAATCGCCCCTTTGTGGAGGGCGACTTACACCTGTCGCCCCCTTCTCTTAGTACCATATACCTAATTTAATTTGAAGTAAGGTGTTGGTATACAAATAACAAACTATGTTATTATGTAAAAAGATTTATTACTATTTACAAATCAAATAATCAACCAAAGCAGATGTGTCCAGAATTCTTCATCTCACTATACTTTATCTCATGAGTTAGACCTCAATCATAAAAATTGGGTATTTTGTAAGCCTGTTGAAGGAAACAAGTTTCAGAGGATTGTTTTTATATTACATAAAAAAATTCTATGAACTAAGCATTTTGGTTTGTGTGTGTGTGTGTGTAATTTTTAAGGGTGATTTTCCCATAAAAACCCATAAAAAAGAAAAAATACAGTTTTCTCAAAAGTTGCTCCAACGATTTTGATGAAATTTTAGTATGTTAATATCCTTTTGATAAGGAAGAAAATGACACCACCCGCATGTCTGTATAAATTAAAGTTCAAAGTTAATATTTCCTTTTAGTTACCCCCGCCGATTACCCGTGTAAAGCGACTACTTTTACAAAGAAAGAACATTTTCTTAGTATTGATCTCAATACATCAAATTGTAGAACGAGAGTAAAAAATATTTAATTGAATAGTTAAAAGAAATATTTTTTCTTTATGTTGCATCATAAAGTACCCTGAACCAATTTAACAAAATATTTATAGTTTTAATTAAATGAATTTTTTATCATTTCAATGGCTCCCTGCGCTTGGTGGACTGCAGTCAAAGCCTGAATATCCGGCTGAATATTCGTCAAACGAAGGCGTAAGTCTCCTTTGGTGCAAACATCCAATTTATTCCTTTGTTTGGTGAGGAGCTGGACGACAGAACTGAATCCTTTTTCAACTAAATATGTTGTTGGGAATGAGATGAGAAGGGATTCAGCCTTTCCCCACAGTTGTGGATATGTGTCCATAAGTTTTACCCAGGCTAACTCGTAACCGTACTGCTTGAAAACCATCTTAGCCTCACAGTCATATTTAAGGTCCAAAAACTCTGTCTGCAAAAGATTTTCAAGAGTATCCACTGCTTCAAACGAAAATGGATCTAAAATCCATTCCGGAATTTGAAGATTGGTCAAGTCTTCAAATCTTGATTTCATGTCGCATTGTAACTTATCAAGGTGGTCTGTGAATGTTAAGATTTTCTCATCTTGAAGGTGAAGAGATTCTGAGCATTTTTTGAGGGAAGGAAACTGACTCATTTCTTTACGACCAATATTAGCTTTGTAAATTTCAAACTTGGCAATGAATGATCTTATAATGCCTTTGGCTTTAATAAGATTCATCTTATTTCCTTGAAGCTTAACATTAACTTCGTTGAGTTTTTCAAAAATGTCGGTAAGGTATGCAATTTCAAATTTGCGATGCCTCAAAGTTTGACTTAATCCAGGATCACATGAGTCAAGAAACTCCGTTACTGCTTCAAACAATTCGAAGAAACGGTGCAAACAGTTTCCTTTGGAAAGCCACCTCACGGCTGTATGGAGAAGCAATCGCTCAAACTCCTCGTCATTTTCATGGCAAAGTTGTCCTAACAGACGGTCATTTAGGGAATTAGCCTTTATCTTATTTACCCCATTAATAACAAGCTGTAGGGTTTCATGCAGGAAACCACTTAATTTTTTTGCCGCTAAGTGTTGGCGATGGATGACACAATGTATGGTGATGACGTCTGGAACTTCTCTCTTGAGATGGGCCAGAAACCCAGCATGGCGACCTGACATGGCAGGAGCACCGTCTGTAGCGCAGGCACTCACGTTTGATAGGGGAATTTCTTTTTCTTCAAAATACTCTTTTACCACATTAAAAATCGATGACCCCTTCGTATCAGTGATCAAACTTCTTGCAAACAACATTTCCTCAGTAATTTCTTTCTGTTCGTTGATAAATCTCACATAGGCCAGTAAAATTGCTTTGTTATCAATTACAGTTGATTCATCTATCTGTAAAGCAAATTTACTTTTTTTCAGCATATTGGTAAGTTTGGATTCAACGTCTGTAGCCATTTCATCAATTCGCCTGGAAACAGTATTGTTGCTTAAAGGCACCGATTGACTTATTTTATTACTAGAA
>JAGFPH010015895.1:8395-20309 GCA_018207615.1 Philaenus spumarius
CTGTATAATTAAAGGAAGATAAACATATTATCTTTTAATTGCTTTTTATTTCATATTGATAGTTCAAATGATTTAGAAGTTATTAATATTATAGTGAAGACATTTATAATCTAATATGTGTATATGTTATACGAAGATGTACGAATGTTTCCGAAGTTAAACGAATTGGTATCTCTTCTTTAAATTTGTATAAAGGAATATATTGATGATAAAAGGTTGTATTTATGTACAGTTTATAAAATCAAAGCAAATATTATAACGTATTATAGCACACATTAGTTCTATAACTCATATTTAAAAAAATCAACTTAATAACAAATAAAATTATAATGAATCTTCACTGGGTTTGTTTAAGTGTTACAAGTGATGGGTGAAATCAGCTGTTGTAATATATGTTACTCACGTACGTACAATAGGAGATGATTATATTAGTTTTCATCAGTCAACAGACTATTTGGAAGGTAATTGGGGTTTCAGTGTTTCAGGTTGTGATTTTTCTTGTTTGTTTGGCCTTGTGCCACAGGATCGTAGCTTTTTCTTTGAACATTTTTTAAAAAGAAATAAATAATTACGAAAAAAAAAAACACAAATATGTTTATGAAAACGATTTGTTTTTAAATTCACGCCTATAATTTCTACTTGCTTGTATTCCTTCTCCTTTTAAATACCAAGCAGATTCAAAAGAACACTTGAAAAATGTAAGTTGTAGTTTGAACAGTTTACAAACAATTTTCAGTTTATTTTCGCAGTTTTAGTAAGTAAACTATAAATTTTACATCGAGATAATAGTGTAGCATTTCTGGTGGTGATGGTTGTTTTCACCGTAAATTTATTGTATCTTCGATATTTTGTATTACAGTAATTGAATTCCAGTTGAATGAGGACCAAATACATCCGCAACATGTTCAGGCAAATCTTTATTTTACCAATGCTATTGTCAAACAGTGTTACATTCGGTGAGCCGGAAATGAAACTCTTCAATGTCGGTTTAAAAGTAGAACAGAAAATTGAGTATGTCGAACAAACGGAGAGAAAATGGCGTACAGTGGTATTCTCATTTCCGTTTTCTTGGAAACCGTTTAATGTCTTTCTGGAACAGTCGATGTATAAAATTGTGTAAATATTGTGTTCTTATTCAAACACGATGTAGGAAATGAAAGAGAGGAGATCGAACATTATTCATATTGTATTTTTACACATAATCGAAAGCTATTTAAAACATTCAAATCATAAAATTACCAAGTAACACCCAGATACATCCATATATTTTTGAAATCAAGTATAAGTACCCAAGAACTTGGCACCTACAGGTAATGTATCATGTACATTTATCTAAATGTCATAAGGGTATTCCACTCTCTGAAAGTTATTTCACATTCGAAAGATTATTTAGTTTCCTAAAGATTATTTCACTTTATACAAATTATTTCACCTTCTAAAGGTCATTTAATTTTCTTAAGGTTATTTGTCCTTCAACAAACTATTTCACTTTCTACATGTTATTTTACCTTTTCAAGGTTATGCCACGTTGTAAAGGTTAATAACCTTCTAAAGGTTATTTCATCTTCTAAATAAATAACTAATGATCTTGACTCGTGAGAAAGTAACTAGATAAAATGAAATCTGTACACAAAATCTCACAATAAATACGTTTACTAACCTCAAACGCGTTTCAACGAGATTGTCGTCAACCTCAGTTATGTACGGGCTACAGTAACCAAAGTATAACTAATCTAACAGTGTGACAACGCACCGTATAAATACCTAACCAGAAGGGGCGTACCCTACAGAAATCGATATATTTATTGTGAGATTTTGTGTTCAAGATTTATTTTATCATCTTCTAAAGGTTATGCCAACTTCTAAAGGTTATTTTACCTTCGAAAGGTTATTAAATTTTTTAAAGATTTTTTCACCTAATACAAATTATTTCTCTTTCTAAAGGATATTTCATTTTCTTAAGGTTATTTTACCTTATAAAAATTTTTTCACTTTCTACATGTTAATTTACCTTCGGAAGGTTATTCACCTTCGGAAGGTTATTCGCCTTCTAAATGTTAATAACCTTCTAAAGATTATTTCACCTTATACAAATTATTTCTCCTTCTAAAAGATATTTAATTTTCTTAAAGTTATTTCACCTTGTACAAGTTATTTCTCCATCTAAAGGATATTTCATTTTCTTAAAGTTATTTCACCTTATACAAATTACTTCACTTTCTACAAATTAATTATATCTTCTCAAGGTTATTTCACAGTCTGAAGGTTATTTCATCTTCTAAAGATTATGCCACCTTCTAAATGTTATTTCTTCTTCTAAATGTTTTGTCAACTTCTAAAGTTTATTTCAATTTCGAAAGGTTATTCTACTTTCTAAATGTAATTTTGCATTATAGAAATTATTGCACCTTCTAAAGTTAATTTTACCTCCTTAATGTTATTTCACCATTTAAAGGGTATTTGATCTTCTAAACATTATTTCACATTCTACAAATTATTTTACTATTCAAGTTTATTTCACATGCTAAAGGTTATTTCATTTTCTGAAAGTTATTTCTTCTTTTAAATTTCTAAAGGTTATTTTACCTTCAGAAGGTTATTTAATTTTCTAAAGATTTGTTCACCTACTACAAATTATTTCTCCTTCTAAAGGATATTTCATTTTCTTAAAGTTATTTCACCTTATAAAAATTACTTCACTTTCTACATGTTATTATATCTTCTCAAGGTTATTTCACATTCTGAAGGTTATTTTATCTTCTAAAGATTATGCCACCTTCTAAATGTTATTTCTTCTACTAAATGTTTTGTCACCTTCTAAAGTTTATTTCCATTTCGAAAGGTTATTCTACTTTCTAAATGTCATTTTGTATTATAGAAATTATTGCACCTTCTAAAGTTTATTTTACCTCCTCAATGTTATTTCACAATTTAAAGGGTATTTGATCTTCTAAACATTATTTCACATTCTACAAATTACTTGACCATTAAAGTTTATTTCACATGCTAAAGGTTATTTCATTTTCTGAAAGTTATTTCTTCTTTTAAATTTTATTTAACTTTCTAAAGGTTATTTTACCTTCGGGAGGGTTATTTTACGTTATAAAGTATATTTCAACTTCTATAAGTTATTTCTTCAAGTTATATGATCAAAACTTAAATTACTAACAGTTTTGAAAAAAGTTTAAGTCTATTAATAGTTTCAAAAATGTTATAAGTAAATTTAAATGATTTTCTATTTTAACATAGTTCAGCTAATTAAAGCTATTCAGTATGTGTACTATCAGCTGTGTCATGTAATACGTCATGATAGCCAGCTGTAAGACCGCCATGGTAATAAATTAATTTATTCAAAGCTAAAATTCAACTACATATTATACTTTAAATACCGATTACGTGATAAGAACCGTGTGTGTCGCATTCTCACAATTTAACCATTAAACACGACAGAGAAGGTTCCAGCGAGACGAGTTAAAACGGTGATATTTTACAGGGAATTGCCTCCATACGTAATGACCTTGTTTGCGTAATGTAACTAGCGAATTAATAGTTTATATTTGTAGAGACTAAACGTAACTGTTGATGTCATGTATATTGACAAAGATAAGCTTTCTTCACTGTCTTACTCCAGTATAAGGCTTATAATTCAAACTCGTAAAATACCGAGAGAGAATAAAATAATTCGACCTAGCAGCTGAACCGCTGACGTGAGTTGAGCAAATTTCCAAAATTAAGTTTATAGGCCTATGTTTTAGGGTTTCAACCCACCAATTTGGGAAATAGGTCTATTCACGACGGTGTTGAATAGCTGCAAAATGCTTCGCACGCCATTCCACATATTGGGAGTATCTTCAATACACAATGCATTGGGTGCTTCGCACGCCAACCCTAGTATTTTGAGTATCTTCAACAAACAAAGCATTGCGTGCTTCGCACGCCATCCCGCATATTGGGATTATCTTCAATACACAAAGCATTGCGAGCTTCGCAAGCCATTCCGCATATTTTGAGTATCTGTAATACACAGAGCGTTGCGTGCTTCACACGCCAACCCCACGATACAATCCACCACATGGCTTTGAACCTGGTACTTCTATGGTATTTTACGTTTTGATCGATTTTGGGGGAACCAAGTGAGCTATAAGGTCGCGTAAAAAGACAAAATGTACATTATAACGTCCTACATTTATATATTTGTAGAACAAAAATTAATTCTCGTAGGAAAAATCTAAAACAATAGTTACTTCCGGTCAAAAAACTTGCTTCCGATTGTTTGATTTTTTTGGCTAACGAACACGTCCGAGCGAGGTAGACAACCACCAACATGTGTACCAAATTTGAATCAAATCGGACTTGAAATGCGGCCGCTAGAGTGCGAACACATATATACATATATATGTATAGTTTTTAATGACACCCCAAAACGTGTGCTGGGGACCATGACCGGTGCTCATTTGCTACTCACGACCTTGGGTCTTACCATAAGGGATACTGTAAATAGCTAATTTTTCCTATGGAAATTCGCTAATAATAAAATCACTTAATTTAGGTGTTACAGACTATATTGTTCTTTCTTTTATAAAGCACAAATAAATAAACTAAATAATAACGAAAGTGAAGACAATTCCTCCAAAGTAATACAACATTTTTTAATTAATACAACATAAATTTCTTTTGGTGGTGGAGAAAGTAAATTATTGCAAATTACAAACGTAGAAAGTACTTGTTTTAAATAACTCCAGATATTTACAATTTCCATAAATAGTAGAAATATCGTGTATTTAAATATTAATTTCCCTAAAAGCAAAACGGAAAATTAAAATTCTAGAAATTACGAAAAGAAGAACACTAAACAAAAATACAGGTTAAGTTTAGACATTTTTTAACTAAACAAACTAAACTAAACCGTTAACAATAATAATAAAAACTAAAACTAAATTTATGAAAAATATTCAGGAAAAATGTTTTTAAATCTTACGAAACGTGGATTAGCAAAACACTGACAGCAACACTTACTAAACGACATGCAATGCAATTAAATGAAACCCATGAAACGTATTCTTGACTATTTTGTGAAACTGAACTTAATAACGAACGTAGGTGCCGTGACATCTTTGAGAAAATCCCGAAATATGGTAGAGAAAAACAATATTTTGTCGGTTTACCGGGCAGAATATTTATTTAAAGCGAAATATCCACGCATGAACTTCAGAAATCATAACGTCATCATTATTGTTTCTATACTGTTACAACGTTGAATTGTATAACAGAATTGCAACAACTAAAAAAATACCTTAAGGATAAACTTACAGTTTCTGGTCACAGTATGTTTTTAGTTTGTTGGTAGGTTAGTAATACTTCTGTTATTTTTCTAAGAAAGGTCTTCAGCTGATGCGTCGTTTTAGTTTCTAAACATACTTACTACGTGGGTAACACTTTTTACTTTCAAAAACATCTGACAACGCTGTTATATCACCTTAGTAAAATAGCTAAGAGTCGCCTGTGTTAAATTGCCTATTCAAGGTTTGTTACTTTCTCACTATCCATAGAAAGTATTGTGATCGCAAAAAAAATCGACGTTGAGATTTTTTTGGAAGTATCCGTTTTGTGACCCTCTGAGTCCAAAAACGTTTTTTTTTACAAAATGTCTGACTGTATACAAAGCTAGAGAGAAAACTATTCTATCGATTTTGAACAACTTTTGTAATAGAAAAGACGAATATTTTCAAATATAATAACGCTGTTTTTCTATACCTTACATCTTGACATAGTTCGGCTTATTTAAAAATAATAAATTAAACACACACAGTATGTATTAATTAAAAATTTAAAGCGTTATGCGCCCTAGTAAATCCCAGAATGGTTACGTCTAAAAAATTACACATTTATTTTCAATTTGAATTATCTTTTTATTTTGTCACTATAGTAGTATAGAGAAAGTATAGTGATCGCAAAAAAATCGATGTTGAGATTTTTGTGGAACCCCCTGAGTCCAAAAAAGTAGTTTTTACAAAATGTCTGTATGTCTGTATGTCTGCATGTATGTCTGTATGTCTGTATGTCTGTGTGTATGTATGTATGTCTGTATGTCCGTGTGTCTGTATGTATGTCTGTGTGTCTGTATGTATGTCTGTGTGTCTGCATGTATGTCTGTGTGTCTGTATGTATGTCTGTGTGTCTGTATTGCCACGCGCAAACCTCCCTACCCTTTTAATTTTTTCAATAAACACAACCTTTTGTTGTTAACTTTAACACTTTCCCTCATCAAATAACACCCAAGTGTTTTCAGGCCTTATTTGACGTTGTTCCGTTGTACTACCCCGTTAGAACAATTTGAGAGGTTTGGCGAGGGCAAGAAAAGGAAAACTTTTTGTTTCCTATTCTTAAGTTTTTTAAATTTAAATTAGTTAGACCTTTTTTGTCTTTTGTGTAGTACACTAGCTCAATTCTAGACTCTTTTTCGGGATCGTTCCCTTTGGAGTTAAATTTGTAGTGATCCGTGAATAACTCACCTGCTGACTTAATTACACTAGAGCACTGAATGGTTTTAGGATTAATTTGATTGGATTTGTAAATTATATATTCAAAAATTTTCTATTGAAAACACAAAAACGATTTATTAATTAACATAAATCCATTAACTTTGAAACAACAAATTATTATTTTCAAAAACACAATGAAATTTATTAATCTTTAACTTATAATTACATATATTGAAAAGTAGCAAAGTGATTAATTAATTTATTAATTAAAATTTGTATATTAATGATTATATTATTTACATATTTCGATTTGCCATTGTGAGTAATGAAATTTACTAAACGAGTTTACTTTATTCAATTTCCCCAGAATTTACTTGAATTTATTTATTTAATTTAATTTATTTATTATTTTGTAAAAAAGGGATTTATTTAAAATTATAAGTAACAATGATCGTTTGCCACTTACAGAACACAAGAAGTTCGAATTCCTTCTGTCGATTTCCAGCGATTTAAAGTTGTTCTCCTTGGTCCCCAGAATGGTTTCTTCGGCTTACAGTTGTCTTCTCCTAGACTTAATTAAAGTTGTTCTCTCCTAGTTGATTGTAGTATCTTTTGGCAAGATAGGCCGTTTATGTGGATATTCTTCTCCCGAAATTATCACGACCCGACTTAGCTTTAGGCCGGAGCTTAGAATGAACGCACACCGAAACTGATCGCCCTACGCCTTTCTTTTAAGTACCCTCGGAGCTCGGTCAGCTGTTTACTCGTTGGCGCTTCGTGCTAAACTAAAGTTAGAGGGGATGCAAGCTTCTCTTCTCGACTTTTCCCTTGTCAAACCAGCATCTTCCTCTATGTAACAAGAAATCCTGATTTCTTGCTTTAGAAATATATTTTTTGGTCTTAATATATTTCCTGATTTATTTGATGAATTTTAGTGCCTTTATTTCCCATCGATTAGGCCTAATTTAATTATTATCTTCATTTATTGAATTACAATGTGCGGTCTGTTTTGCTCTTCGTAGTAGATCCGATGACGTCACTTCCCCCTCGCAGCTTCGGGCTTGACTTCATGTCCGTGCCTGTCGTTTTGCGAAATTGACTTTGATTTCATCCAAACTCTATAACTTCTTTTTGCGTGGTCGGATTTTGATTTTGTTGACTTCTATGGATTGGTTGACGTTTTCTGGTTTCCCTGGAACTCGAATGGCGTTTCTACTCCTCTTCCTTCTTGAGTTATAGACTTCGTTAGTTTTGCTTAAATTTTGAAATTTATTTCCTGTAAATTTGAAATTTTCCATTTTTTCTTGCTTGTATCTTCTTCGGTTGGTCTTGAAACGCGCTAATCTGTTGTTGGTTTTTCGATAGCTTGTTTGGTTGTCTAGTTATTCAGCTTGTTGTTACTCTAATTGGCTTCGTTTGGTTTTCAGCGTCTCATTCCCCCCCTTTAAAGCTCTTTTCGTATCTCACATGGTATTACAATTTATTACACATATATATACTCTATTTTATCAATATTTCCCTTTTATTAATCTCCCTTGTATTTATTTTGAATTAATAAAAAATTTTTATTAATTTATTTTATTTTTACAAAACTATTTATTTATATATATTGAACTTCGGCTTGGTCTTGTCGCTAATGCATACGTCATAGTCTGCACTTATTTAACTAACACAATTTTAGTTAATTCTTCAAAATTATTAATAAATACTATTTTCACATTAGAAACTACTTTTTTATCTTAATTTTGGGCTTTTTTGACACCCTTTGGCTTTAATCTTTTGTTATATTGACTCTGAATTTATTTTAATTAATGTAATTAATTAACCCCAATTGGATCGGTCGATTGGCCGTTCCAATTATTCCCCCCCTTTAAAAACTGATTTTAATTCCTGAAAATCTGTTTTAGTAACACTTTCTTATACATTTTACTTTATACAATATTTCCTTAACCTAACATTTATACAAATATCCACGTACCTTTCGTACACCTTATGTCCACCTTAGTCCACTTTTGTCCTAAATACACATTTATAACACAATTTTATATAGTCACAACATCTGGTTGTATTTGGCCTTGCTATCTGAAACACATGTCTTAATACTATTTCCTTAACTACTAACAATTAATTGTAGCAAACAATCATGTTAAGTAAAAATGAAAAAACCCATGACCTACTGCCCCTTTCAAAACTCACAATGTATTATTACTTTGCAATGACTTTAAAAGGTTCAAAATAACAACTCCAATTTGTCTACCAACGCTTTTTATCTCTCCCCTCGATGTTTCTCGGTGGTCATGTTCTGCGGAAATTGTTATTTACCCAGTAGCATTGTGAATGTTAATGGCTTTCCTTTCTTTCCTATTTCTCACCGCTTCACTTCTGTGGGTCGGTGACTTGTTGTGTTTTGCAGGATGTTTTTATTTTGGTTTGACGGATGTTTTTTGTTTACTTCCACTTCCTTGCTGCTGGCCTAGTTTTCGAAGACTGGTTTCCCTTCTGCACTTCGATTGTCACTTGCCTATGAATTGTGTTATTTACAAATTTATTTACACTATTGTTTTCATCTTAGTTCTTGGCTTGTTTCCGAATTTGTTTATTACACAGTACTTCATTTTAGTTTTTGGTTTGTTACCGAACTGGTTTACTTTTTTGTATTTCATTTTAGCCTTCGGTTTGTTTCCGAACTTGTTTACCTTGCTGTACTTTGTTTTTTGAAGAGGTTTCCTCACCTTAGTATTAATTCCACGTTGGCTATTTCTCACAAATCTCCCTTTTTTAATTACTTGCTTAATTCTCCTTTTATTTATTTCTATTGATTTACAGACCTTTTGTGTTAAACCCCATTTGCTTTCACGTATCTCTTTCAACGTTTCCAGCTCCCTAGATCGCAGTATTTCTGAACGATCCTTTAAGTTTTGGTTGCCCTGATTTTCTCCCTTCAGTAACACCTCACTTAAACCTTGGTTATTCCTTATCTTTTTCATCGGCTCTAACCCTTTAACACTCATCTCTCCCTTACTGAAATTTTCTAACTCATAACCTTTGGAATTTTTACTTTTGGTTTGTTTGCCTTTCCTACAATTTTGTTTTACTTCTATCTTGGTTTTAATAGACAACAGACATGCCCCTTTCTCTCGCATACCCGGATTTGGATCACCGACTTGTTGAATGATTCCACATTTCATCAAATCTCGTTTAAAGTTGTTATTAAAACGGTTTTCTTCATCCAATCTCAATTTCTTTACTCCTATGAAATTTTTCCTATTTCCCTCTATTTGTTTAACGCTTTGTTTACTTTTAACTTCCTCCTTTGTTTTAAAATTGACTTTTATTTCTTCCCCTTTAATTATGACTTTTAAAAATTCTTCTTCTAAATTGATTTTTGATTTTAGCCTATTTAGCATATTACATCCTAATATAGCTTTAGTTGTTAATTTTGGCACTATTAAGAATATACCTTCTATTGTTCTGCCTGCAAAGTTTATGGGTATCATTGTTTGTTTGGCTACCCTTACTCTCCTATTTCCTATTGCCCCTACTACCTCTACATTCATTACTGGTAGCTCTAAAAATCTATAACCCTTTACTTTTAACTGCTCAAAATACTCCGCTTGAATACATGAATATTCCGCCCCCGTGTCCAGTTCAAGACACAATGGACTTTCATGAATTTTGACCTCTACCTCCGGACATTTGATCTTATCTTTTGGTAAATAGGTGTTATTTGGCTCTTCTAATAACTCTTCCCTAATGTTCAATGAAATATTCTGCAGTTTAAATTGTAAATGGCTCCTTTTATTATTTATTCTCGCGGTCCCTGATTCCGTATAATTATTTTGTACCTTTGATTCCAATCTTCCTTTCCCAGAGACCAACTTCGTTAGTTTTTTGGACTAGGTTTTGGATTTTGATTAGATGGAATAGGTTTCTTAGGGTACTGGGTTTGGCTTGTGATAGGTTGATTCTCATAGGATCTGGGGTATGGGTGTTTAGGAAGGTTTCCAGAGTCCGTATTACGCGTTGGTTGCCTGTCTAGGTTCCCTTGGTTTCTCGGATATTCGTCTCTATTGTCTCGCCTAGTTTCCCTCTCCATTGCCTCAAAAGCTCTTAAAAGTTCTATAGCCTCTTCAAAACTTTCGCTTGGCTTTCCTACGCTAGCTACCCGTATTCTTTGGTCAAAATGCCTCAACAATCTATTTATTACAAATTTCTCCGGAATAGCAGGTTCTAAATACCGGGCCTTTGTTACCATTTTACAAAAATATTCTACTCTTGTCATAGAACCGCGATCATTATATCTCCCATTCTCTATTTGATTTCGCAAAATTTGTTGTGCCTGGTAGCCCCAGAAATTCTCTAAAAATTTTGCTCTAAATTCCCCATAGTTTGTGCTATCCCTCTTTACAATGGACCACCAATCTATTACTGCACCTCGCAAGTATTTCTCGATTATTTTTAATTTTTCTTCGCCTTCTAACAAAGGGTCTATCTCATTAAAAAGATCTTCCATATCCGTTATAAATTTCATGGGACTTTCCTTTGGTGTACCCCAAAATTCTTGGACTTTGTGCTCCCCTTCTTTACTAGCATGGATATAAACTACGCGCTTTTCTGCCCCTGCCACACCATGGGCTGTGCTAGAACTCCTAACCCTTTTTTCTAACGCTTTAACTGTCGTTTCTAATTTCTTTTCATTAGCTTTTACCTCTTCTATGCTATCCCTATTTGTTCTTCCTAACTCTTTAATCTGTACAATGTCTTCTTTTATGTCTGCGATCTCTACTTCGCAATGGTCTACTCTGCCCTGAATAAATTCCATCCCTCTCTGTACCTCTTCTCTTATTCCACCTACGGCTCCTAAAATTTCATCGCGATGTTTTTCCTCCCTAGCTTCGCGTTCTTTCTCCCTAGCTTCGCGTTCTAATTTTTCAGCTACC
Organism: Philaenus spumarius; assembly: GCA_018207615.1. Lineage (NCBI taxonomy): Eukaryota > Metazoa > Arthropoda > Insecta > Hemiptera > Aphrophoridae > Philaenus > Philaenus spumarius. The sequence continues at coordinate 19,818 of JAGFPH010015895.1, forward strand.
CTTTCCTGCTCTTTCACTTTTTCCCTAGCTTCGCGTTCTTTCTCCCTAGCTACCCTTTCCTGCTCTTTTACTAACTCCCTATCTTCACGTTCTTTCTCCCTAGCTACCCTTTTCTGCTCTTTTACTAACTCCCTGGCTTCGCGTTCTTTCTCCCTATCCTCCCGCTCTTTCTCTTTGGCTAACATTCCTTTTAACAATTTTTTAATCTCCTCTTCCTCCCCTTTTTTCTGTCCGCTTGGAGTTGCCATTGTTTATGATTTAAAATTTTTTTTTTTTAAATTCCCTAATCTTGTATATTCTAAATTAATCACTCTTATTGCTACACTTCTTACAATTACTCTTATATTTACCAGGTCAGCTACCCTCAGATCACTTTTAACTGTTCGTTCGCTGTCTCAGTGAGAAATAACTATTTTAAACTTTAAAATATTATTTGTCACACGAGCCAACGCGTTGGGCGCCACTTGCCACGCGCAAACCTCCCTACCCTTT
>JAGFPH010015896.1:0-17790 GCA_018207615.1 Philaenus spumarius
ACTCATTCCCTTAACGAATCACAAAGCGGATTATAATTGGAGTAATTAATTATACGATATATACTAGAACCTCCCACGTTAGGTACTGCACGATTTACGCGAGGCTTCAAGTCACAGATGTGCGATTTCATGCATCTATTAACTTCCTTCCGTGGGTAATTTGTTATCCGAATGTACGAAAGTGAGTCTATAACTCCCGTATAATTAGATGAAATGGATAAGCACATGGTTAGGCCTAAATAATTCGGCCACGGTTTGAACGAATTTACAAAATTGAGTCTATATATGTTTTACGATTTCAACCAATTATTTGGGAAATTGGTCTACTCACGAAGGCGATGTATGTCACTTTTTGGGGTTTTATCTAAGTAATAAATATAAGGTATTATTCTAAACATTTTGTTCTCCTCATGATCTTGTGGCCTCTTATTATGGAATACTTTGCTTCGCTCGCAACTTCCCGTACTACTTTCATGGTATTTTACGCTTTGATCGATTTCGGAGAATTAGACGGTCTATAAGGTCGTTTAAAAAAACAAAATGTGCACAATCGTCTCTTCTTTACTTTCTCCGCCCTATACGTAGTGTATGGAGAAAGTATTGTTTTCGTCAAAATTTCCGAATTTGAATTTTTAGTGGAATTATCTGTTTTGGAGCTCCCTGAACCCCCAAAAATGTTTAGTGGAATTATCTGTGTTGGTGCTCCCTGAACCCAAAAATATTGTTGGTGGAATTATTTGTTTTGGTGCTCCCTGAACAAAAAAAAGTGTTTTTTTGGTGATGTCTGTCCGTGTATCTGTGTGTCTGTAAGAATGTGTACAGAGCTGGAGACCATACCAACCGTCCGATTTTGATGAAATTTAGTATGTAAGTGTAGTTCTGCAATATCTCCAGGAGATTTTTTCATTTTTAAAATTTTTTGATCTTTAAGGGGTTTTACCCCCCAAAAATGGCCAAAAAACGAGAAAATCAAAGTTTCTCAAAAACGGCTCTATCGATTTTATAAAATTTGGCTAATTTGTAGCCCTTAATGTACCTTAATATACGCAAAAAACCGCATATTTCTAAAAATTCTCGTTTAGGTAATAATAATAATAATAATAACTGATTTTTGGGGTTTTTAACCAAAAAAGGGGTTGTTTTTCGAAAATGTTCAAACCTTTTTTCGTGCATCTATACAGGCTTAATTGACATGTTTTGTGGAAATTTGTTCGAAATCGATTGAATAGTTTAAATAATAATAATAATATAATATGGATGTGTGTTACATTCATCTAATATTTTCCTACTTTTGCAATTCTAAATAACCACCTCCTATTGCTACTCTTGGGAAGGTATAAAGTTTCAACTGGGAGAAAGTATGTGGCAGTTATCTGGTACCATTTATTAAATTTTGTTTAGACAAAACCCTTAAACAGTTTTACTCTAGTACGTCAAAAGTAAAAAAAGATACTTCCAGTCAAAAAACGTGCTTCCGGTTGGAGGACATTGTTGGCTAAACAAGTCGCATGTGTGATTTAGAAATCTAACGCGCGTACCTAATCGGTCGAAGAATTCGGCTATTGTAGTGCAAACACATAGAATCGCTCGGAATAATTCATTACAAAATAAATTCAAAAACCGAAAGTACGTGATTTGACAGGAAGTAAGTTTTTTTTATACGTTTCGTACTAGAATGAAACAATTTTAGGATATTATTCATAACATTATTTTTAGCCCATCTGGATCCCCCAAAATCAGTCAAAGCCTAAAATCCTATAACAGTACCCGTTTCAAACCCACACAATCCGAGGTGGGCGGGGATGATCGGAAGCACGTTTTTTGACAGGAAGTAACTATTTTTTGGGATTTTTCCTACGAGAATTAATTTGTGTTTAAGTGTTTTATACAAATATAAATGTAGGATGTTATTCTGCATATTTTGTTTTTTTACGCGACCTTATAGCTCGCTTGCTTCCCCCAAAATCGATCAAAAAGTAAAATACCAAAGAAGTACCCGGTTCAAAGCCATGTTGTGGATTCTACCGTGGGGTTGGCGTGCGAAGCACGCAATGCATTGTGTATTGAAGATACTCCAAAAACGGGGTTTGGCGTACGAAGCACGCAATGTTTTGTGTGTTGAATATACTCCCATTATTCGGAATGGCGGGCTAACCATTTTGCAGCTATTCAGCACCGTACTGAATAGACCTATTTCAAAAATTGTTGGTTGAAACCCTAAAACATAGGCATATAAACTTAATTTTGGAAATTTGCTCAACTCACGTCAGCGGTTCAGCCGCGTGGTCGAATTATTAGTATATTAACCTAAAACAGCTGTTGGTTGTTAAGAATAGTTAACAGATTTTAAAGTTGGTTGTTGTGGTAATGAATGTAAATACGTAAACTAAAATTGAGTTGCCAAACATTTTGATACGAATCAGCACTATAATCTGTTACAGAACTTTGGTTGAAGATTGGAATTTTCACCATTTTTATGCTGTAACATACAAATTGTGCAATCGTTCCTTAATGACCCCGAAAGAATATGCCTCCGAATTTTATTTTAAAAAACTGCTGATCACAGTTTATGCATATTATGTGGCTTACATAAATTGCAAACGAAACGTACAGACCGACTAAAGCAATATAGAGAAGATTGAGATTGTACGTATTGCGAGTTCTAGTTACTGCGCTGTACTTGCAGTGAAATTGACAATAAAGGAAGAAGGAAACCTATCCTCTATTGTTGCAGTATTGAATACCGGCTACTTTCTGAACACTGACAATGCTTCTTCAACATTTTCTTTCTATTCAAATACTCGATACATTGTTGTAGGAATGCATACGTCATGTTTAAACTCGTCTAAAACCATGTCTTCTAAAACATTGTCTGTAATGTTGGATAAAACATTGTCTGCTGGATTTACATTCCACACATTATAACCTCTTTCCCTTCTTCTCTTTTCTCTTTTCTTCCTCCTACCTCTTCGTTTTTCCCATTATTTTCACCCCCCTTCTACCTCTTTTCCTTCTTCCCTTTTCAATTGTTTTATCCATCCTTCTACCTCGTTCCCTTTTCCCTTATTTTCTCCCTCCTACCTCTTTCCTTTATTTCCCCCCCTACCTCTTTCCATTCTTCCATTTCCTTTGTTTTCCCTCCTTCTACCTCTTTCCCTTCTAACTTATTTTGTCCCTCATTCTAGCTCTTTCCCCTTATTTTCACCCTCCTTCTAGTCTTTCTCTTCTTCCCTTTTCCCTATTTTCACACTCCTTCTACTTCGTTTCCATTATTTTCCCCTTATTCTACCTTTTCTCTCCTTTTACGTCTTTCCCTTCTTCCCTTTGACCTTCTTCCCTTTCCCCTTCTTCCCTTTCCCCTTCTTCCCTTTCCCCTTCTTCCCTTTTCCCTTCTTCTACCTCTTTCTCTTCTTCCTTTTCCCCTCCTTCTACTTTCCCTTCTTCCCTTTCCCCTATTTTCTTTCTCCTGCCTCTTTTTCTCCCTCCTTTTACCTCTTTCCATTCTTCCCTTTTGTTTTCCTTCCTTCTATCTCTTTCTTTTCTTCCCTCCTTTCTTTTATCTATTTTCCCTTATTTCTATCTTGTTCTATCTTTTTCCTTCTTTCTACTTTCCTTATTTTCTCCCTTCTTCTATCTCTATCCCATACTGTCTCCCTCCTTCTACCACTTTTCCCCAATTTTTCTCCTTCATTCTACCTCTTTCCCTTCAAATTTGAGTGAAATTAGTCGAGTAGTTTTTGAGTACATAAAACAAGTAAGTGTATGAATTATTATTAAATTTTAAGGGTATTTAACCCATTTCATACTTCTGTCTTAAGTAATCAAACTGCAAATTGTTTCTAACTCACTTAGGAATAATATTACACAATTGTATATTTATAGCTTGTAGGACGTTAATACAATTTATATTTATTGTATAGGGGAACTACCACATTTTAATATTTTTGATTGTACCGGCCATAATTTCTACACATTCTGCTAAAACTAATGTGTGTAAATTGTGAAATTTTAGTAAAATTAGTTGAGTACTTTTTGAGAATATAGAAAAAGTAAGTGTTTGAATTATTATTTCATTTTAAGGCTATCTATAACATTTAATACCGATACCTTTGTCTTAAGTAATCGAATTGAAAATAGTTTTGTTTTATATTACTTAAGAATAATACTACACAATTTTAGCTTCATAGATTGAATTAAATTAGATCTATCACATATATTATTTCTCAAGGCCATTTTTTTGTCGATACGCCATAACTTCCTTAATACATCATCAAATTACATAAATGAGGCATCATTTTAAAGCTTTCCTTAACCGTTACACCGGAAAAATATACAAAATACAATCATTCGAAACAAAACAAAAAAATAAATAAATAAAGAATCCGAAAGTAACAGTGATGCAAGATCAAGCAAGTTGTAGGGATATTTTCCTGGCGTTGGCAACACTGACGATAACAATACCCAGCTTTAGAGCTGCCGTTACGCCACTACATTGCTATTTTTAATTAATTGTAAGCGTAGTTATAAACAGCATTGTGGATACACCTATTTGTTGTTGTTTACCTTCGCACTAAATACGCACTATACGATACAAAATATACGGTGTGTACTTTAATTAAGTAGGATTTAAGTAAATTAGAATGCGAATGCTTCGCACAGGTCAGCTAGTTTATATTTATTGTACAGGTAACAACAGAATTTCAACCACTTATACCATACTAACTGTAATGTGTAAACACTCCTGGCAATATGAACAAACTCTGAATTTATATACATAGATTAAAGCTGTTTTAATTACAAACATTAGCAATTATCGTTGCTCTCTATCTGACAACCCAGTGCAGGTAGTAAATAAAGCGATGCAAAAGAATCAACCGTAAATTATAAGTGTTCGAACACTAACGGTTGGTTGCCAAGCCCAACTATAACGCTAAGCTTGTTAGCATTATTTATCTGTCCCGCAGTGCAGAGGTTCCCGAGGGAAAATACAGTTTATCCCTATAAGGTTCGCCGTTGTGTAAAAATAAAATGTTATTCGATCAAATTGTTGTAAATGTGGTTTTATTTTCAAGGTTCCGTAAACGGATACAGAACAGTTCAGGAGTTTTCGAGAATGAAATTGTTGAATACATCATGTTACGATATTTTAAAAAACCGTACCAGTTAACTGCCACATACTTTCTCCCAGTTGAAACATTATACCTTCCCAAGAGTAGCATAGGAGGTGGTTATTTAGAATTGCAAAAGTAGTACATACCATGGAAAATATTAAATGCATGTAACACACATCCCTATTATATTATTATATTATTAAAACTTTTCGATCGATTTCGAACAAATTTGCACCAAATATGTCAATTAGGCGTGTATAGATGCACGAAAAAATGTTTGAAATTTTTTTAAAAACAACCCCTTTTTTGGCAAAAAACCCCCAAAAATCAGTTATTTTAATTATGATTACCTAAACGAGAATTTTTAGAAAGTTGCGGGTTTTTGCACATGGTAGGGTACGTTAAGGGATACAAATTAGCCAAATTTTATCAAAATCGTTAGAGCCTATATTAAGAAATTTGGATTTTTCTCGTTTTTTGGCCATTTTTTGGGGGTAAAACCCATTAGAAATCTAAATTTTAAAAAACGAAAAAAGCACCTGGAGATATTCCAGAACTACACATTCATACCAAATTTCATCAAAATATGTCCGTTGGTATGGTCTCCAGCTCTGTACACAACCTAACAGACACAAGACAGACATCACCAAAAAACACTTTTTTGGGTTCAGGGAGCACCAAAACAAATAATTCAACTACAAATATTTTTGGTTTCAGATAGCACCAACACAGATAATTCCGCTAAACAATATTTCGTGGTTTAGGGAGAACCAAAACAGATAATTCCACTAAAAATTCAAATTCGAAGATTTGGACGAAAACAATACTTTCTCCATATACTAATAATAATAATAATAATAAAAATGTGTTTATTATTACAAAATTTTTTCAAGTTTACAACAAATACTATTAAATACTTATTTACATAATGAAAGAAACAAAATAACAACATCCAAATTTAATAATACATACAAAGAAACAAAACTAATAACTACAGTAACCAAAATAATATCACACTTTATGGCATGACCTTAAAGGTCGTCCGCCAGGTAGGCAACTTTAATAGATTAAATTATACTAAATTACAAAGTTAAAAGATCCAAAACTATATGAACAACAAAATATACACATTGACCAAATAAAAACAATAATACAAAATCTGAATATTTAGTAACAAATAAATGTAAAACATCAAACTAAAACACACTTTAAACCCATACATTTGAAATACTGTACTACTGCAGATTGTGAATATAAAAGAGATAAGGTGAGAAGCTACTATCGATGGATATTAACACAAAAAAACAATATCGGCATTAATTTGCTAAAAATTTAATTCAAAAATAAATTCCTGCCTAAGCTTAAGTGCTCGACGTACAAAATTCACCAGCCCTGACCAATTTTCACCATTTAAATATTTATTATTCTTTCCACATCCAGAACCCTATTTCCAAAACAACTTTTCCTAACTTCTCCTAAAATCAGACATCTGCCCAAAAAATATACAATATTTTCCTCCTCATTAGAATTACACATAGAACACTTCCTTTTATTGTCCTCCCTGTCCGGTCTATAATTGAGAGGTATCATGGAGCTCCTTGCTTTAAATATTATGCTGATAATACCTCTCGAAAACCTATCACTTATGTATCCTGCTTGTCTAGTGATAAATTTAATTTACTATAAATATTATGAAATTGGGACCTATTAACCCGATCGCACCAAACCCTCCTGGACCTCATATCTAATTTCTCAAGTAGACTGCCTAAAGTCTGTCCCCACTGCTTATCCTCAAACACCTTTAAAAAATCCCCTTCATAGCCACAACTTTCTCCCAATTCCCCCCAAAAGTTTGCCCATGAAATTTTTTCCCGTAAAATCAGCTTCGATAGTTTTTTTGGTAGCCTGTCATCCGGTAAATATAATGTCCTTCTTATGTATTTAAAATTACATTTCAAAAGTTGCAGATGTAAGAGCTTAGCCCCTGTCTCTAAATATAACATATAATTTGGTGAATTACTAGGGAGAGCAAAGAGCTTCTTTAAGAAAAAACGCTGAAAGCTTTCTAATTCTGTAATGTTATTGTAACCCCAGACCTGAGCTCCATATGTAACAACTGTTTTACATGCCGCTTCAAATACGGCCTGTTTAGCAGACAGTGGAATTTCTCCATATACTACGTAAGTAAAAACAGGCATTAAGATTTCTGTATACTATTTTTCGTTTCGCTTAAGATTTAACTGTATGAAAGTTAGACTGGGGGGGGGGGGGGGCAGAGTGAAATCGATCACCAGCAGCTGGATTCGAACGTACACACCCAACTGTAGAGTGCCCACTAGAGATATTACGTCAATAACATAAGTGCTACTCTAGAGTAACAAATTGTACCCGCTACTCTGTTCTCTAACAGAACGTGAATTAATGATTCGTGATTGCTGACGTGTTAATTTTCGTCTCGTTATTCGTTATTATAGTTCAGAAACTCTGAATTGCCGCAGCGACTACCTAAGCGACTACCTGCTATGCACCGATACCAGCTGAAAATTCAAAGATACGTGTCCTCGCTTGTGATTGTCTGTTCGGTAGCAATACGGTTAGGGCTTTGTTTCATGATAGAGCCAGAACCAGAACAGAGGTTGTATATTGTGTTACTGTTGCCTATTCGCTTAACACTATCGTCTTTTAACCCCGGACCAAAAAATTTAAATTACAAAATATGTACGTACACATAACTACCACAAAAATGTCGAAAAGTACCAGAGCCTTAAGAGGCTATTTGCATAGTTTTGGTAAAAATTCATAACTTGGTTAATATGTGTGCTATTGTTATGACTGAGGTCTCATAATTTTAGGAATAAAATGTATTACAAAATAAAAAATATTTATAATTAACTAAATTACAAGTGAAAAAACAAGTACCAAGACCGGGATTTGAACCCAGGACCTTTGCCTTTCCGGGGCAACACTCTACCACTGACCGACCTATCCTGATCCTACAGATATTGGTCGATGTTATCTCACCCAACTATGTTGTTGTTGTTGTTATGTTGTAATTTAGTTAATTTAGCCCTTGCTGAGGAAGCGTGTCAGCAGGTAATTTATTACAAATGAAAAATAATATTTATAATTATTTAAAGTTTTTTTACCCGCACCTCCTAAATAATAATAACAAATAAAACTATAATGTTTTTGGCAGACTTTACAAAAGAAATAAATAAAAATGTATAAATGGGAAGCTGTATCATTTCATTCTAAATATAATTTTCTGTATATATATGTAAAAAACAGGTAAAACAAGATTTAGCATACCAAATAAATAAATAAGAAAAAATTAAGTACTCACCATTTATATTATGGTATATTCACATATTTTCCTTTTGATAAAAACACAAAAATATTTGTATTTACACCGTCATGTCACGTCCCGTCCCGTCTTTTTTCCAGGTGTATGATCCCAGTGTAACCAAATGGAACCGGCTATACACACACATCACGTCACGGCTGGAAAATATTTGAATGCTCTAGAGAGCATACCGTGCCGTGACGTGACGTGACGGGTGTGTATAACCAGGGATCGCGTCCAACGACGTATTTTATCTCCGCTTCGGCTTTTTCCGCGTACATTCGGGAAACATCATTGGTATGACTGAATGTTTGTTGACTATATTTTGTTGGCTCTCCGTATCAAAGATAATACACAAATAATGATTTTTTTCATCATAATAACATTTTTTATCTATAAAATACACTAATCATTGCTTCTAAAGTAGTTACTAGTTAGTTCTATTTAATCACACGGCTTCCTTACTGTATTCACGTCTGTTAAGTTCCTCTCATAAACTCAAAGCTAGCACTTACCCTCGCCCTGGCGCGATAGGCCGGGGGTATGGGGAAAGGGCTTAAGCGAAGAAAACAAATTTTCCCACACCGCTTTCTAATGCGACTCATCATTCAAACAAACTAGTGGATGTTTACCTCACCCTTAACACGTTCACTGCTACGCACATTTCGTATTTCCTATGCTAGGAGCTGACCGTTTATTTTTAATTTTTATAGCCTAAATGAGTAGAAATTCATTTATTTTTATTTTTGAACCTTTCTACGTAATAATCACTAATATTTTAAAGCGGAATCACATGTGCGTACATAGCAGATAGGCCTAAAATTGGCGTGCGAAGCACGCAATGCTTTGTGTATTGAAAATTCTCTCAATACGGGGGTTGGCGTGCGAAGCACGCAATGCATTTTGTATTGAAAATACTTCCAATATGGGGGTTGGCGTGCGAAGCACGCAATGCTCTATGTATTGAAAATTCTACCAATATGGGGGTTGGCGTGCGAAGCACGCAATGTATTTTGTATTGAAAATACTCCTAATATGAGGGTTGGCGTGAAATGCACTGTGCGTCGGCCGCTTCTCATAGTGTTCAGTGTCAAGCTCACATGTGCGTCCTTAGCAGTGAACGTGTTAAACAGAGATGTACCGGGTTCTGATGTTTTTAGTCAGGTTAGTAGCGGTTTGCTCAAGTGCCAGCATTCGTGCCGGTATCTGTACTTGTCAATGTACTTGACATCCAACATAATATAATACGCGGCGTCTAACGTAACTGCAATGACAATGAGATGGAATGGAAATGGGTTTTAATTAGTACAGGATTTATTAGATCTGAATGAAGCTTTCAAATTAAATGTATAATTATATGTACGATTATACATACAATAGTTGACTAAATACTAACAAGTTCGAAATGTAATCCGATTAAAACATCAAAAGGAAAGTTATGCATTGAAGTTATAGGTTTAATACGTAGGCTATAAAGGATTGAAACTATTGCTTTTGTAAGTTGTAAGGCTTGTTTCGGATATGCAAGGCTTCTATTCTGGACATGTTTAGCGGCCTATATAACGAGTGTCTTCTAAACGTCTTTATTATCGTTGCAAATTGGCCTGGATGGTATTGCTTGAAGATTTCTATTTAGGACCAAGAATTAAATCATATTTTTATTTAAAGGTATATAGTTTACAATACGGTATGTGACAATATACACAATACTGAAATTAAAGCAGCTCTGGTTGGATTTTAGAACAGCTGATTGTTGATAGACCACGTAGCTTATTACAGTATTTTCTTGTTTGAGGTTAGTTAAGAGCCATGCATACCAACTTCAGTTCGCCGTGAAAGTGACTGCCTTATTAACATAGGAGGTGAATAGAATCTTGAGGGTCGGCTCTAGTAAAACAGAAAGCAACCTGCGACTCCCTATAGCGGCGGTAGGTTACACGGACATTGTTCAGCCTAAATCCATTTGAAACCCGCAATTATTCAAATAGCGTTTTTAAAAAAATACCAAACTCTTGGGGACAAAATTCTTCATCCGAATGGCTTGGTAATTTTTCGCTATAATTAATAGTTACAACGTAAAAAAAATTAAAAATCACCCTATAGCGGCGGTAGGTTACACGGATATTGTTCAGCCTAAATCCATTTAAAACCCGCAGTTGTTCAAATAGCATTTAAAAGAAAATACCAAACTCTTGGGGACAAAATTCTTCATGCGAATGTCTTGGTAGTTTTTCGCTATAATTAATAGTGACAACATAAAACAATATTAAAAATCAATGTTTTAAATTGTTAAGAAATATTAAACACAATATTTTTCTTAGTTTTGAAAAAGCCATTTGCATACATATTGACCATAGCTTTAAAATGACATATCGTTTATAATTTTTTGATCAAAAATAAAGGAAAAATTTGGATTTTAATTTAACATTGGTGTTATGGAGTGTCAGCCAACACGGCCGACAGCTAGAGCCGACCCTTAATTTGTTATTTACCGTGAAACTAAGGCTTTTAGCAAGATTTTGTCCAAACAGTGGACTATAACTAAATATATTAAACATTTATATTGAATGGACTTGATCATTTTATACAAATATGTGTACAAAAATTGGAAATCAAATTTAGCTTTCCCCATAAGAAAAAATACGTGTTTTTCATTCTAATTTTACATACTTCAAAATGTATATTTTAAAAATAAAATTTATATGAAACAGAGCTTGTGATTTCGTTTTGGGGCCTACTGAATCGTTTTAGTTCATACTATTCCCATTTTTTTGTTTAAGAGTGTTTAATGAACCTATTTCAAAGAATGATTTTTTTGTAAGTCAGTAGTAGGGCCTATATCAAAGCCCACTAAAAAATACCATTGAGGGACAGGGCTTGTGTACACCGAGACCTTGAACGTTCCAATCGCCTTAGTGCGGCGTTGTCACGTTCTTCCCACGCTTCTAACTGACTGCGGATGACTCGACGCATTTATAATTCTTTAAACTGTGCGATCAAGCCTCGAGCGGTAAATACCAGGAGTGTTCGAGGCTAGTAGATATGGCAACGCTGCGCGCCCATTCTATTGGCCGCCTCGCAACGGTATTCTTTAGTGGGCTTTGATATAGTTCAATTGTGCAATAGGTCTCCCTATCTCCTTCCTGTTCTTGTCCCCCACCTTATATCCCTCCGTAGACTTTATACAGTACTGTAGTACAAATTCTGTTTATAAATATGAATCATAATTAATAACTGATTGTGTTATACTGTACCTTATTTTATTTTCTCGTAAAACAGATTTTGACACTGTCAATGGTTATTCAAACGGACTATATTCAATTTTCTTTTATTACTGCGAAATTAACCGTCGGTATTTAGATATTTAATTATTGTTCTTTTCGCTACTAAGATTGTAGTATCGGTCTTTTGTTACAATAATTGCTAATATCATGCCTTTTAAAAATCGAAGACTAAGAAAAGGAAAAGGGAAGTAATGGATTGTCTTTTGATTCTCTCTGCGTTAGAAAGAAGAGGCGTTTACCTCCAGGATTAAAAACATTTGTATACAATCTCATCGTAGTAGATGTAGTTTATAATGAATAAAGTAATTTGTAGGATAAATAAATATTTTAATGTCTGACAATCAAAAGAAAATGTATTAGTTTTTATATCCCTAGACTTTTTGGATGTGTGTATTTGAATTAGTACATCGTTTCGATACTTTATGAATACAGTGGTTCAGTACTCTGTATTAAACAGTTAAAAATAAATCACACTCTGTTGAAAATATTACAAACTTTATAAAATGGTTACTGACATTGTAAAACAATTTTGAAAGAAAGACAATAATTTATAAAATTAATTTGTTTGAAAAATGATTAAATAAATACAAACGAACGAACGTTAATAATACTCTCTTCCCGAACATATACAAGCATGTATGCAGATTATAAAATAGGCGAGTCATTATTTATACCCTCCAGAGGCAAAAGCTATTGTGTAAAACTTAATTAAAACATACAGAACGCGGAGATAAAGTATTATCAAAACCTCTAAACTTTTATAAAAGATTTCAATTTATATGTTAATGCATGTTTTGGAATAAAAGTTTTGTAGATAACGTTGGCTTCTGTTATCTACATTGAAGTGGTTTAAAGAGTTTTAGAATACTTTGTTGTTTTAAAATCTGCATTGGATAACGTCAATGCATTTTTGTAGGGTTAATCTACATAAATAAAAATGTAAATGTTCGTTTGTTCAAAATCTCCGAAAGTTCTTCTCTTATTACTTTAAAATGTTTACACAACATTAAATTCAAATACAAGCAGGTTTTTATATACTTGTTTTTAAACATCAGCATCTATTGAAAATAAAAATAACAAAAAGTATATTAAATATTTAACAAAAATTTGAGCGATATTAAATATGTTTATTGACAATATTAATAACAGTAATCAGCTGCTAAAATATTTCTATTAACAGCTGATATCAAAATTTGAAACAGTTATTTCTTTTTCTAACTTTTAACATAGATCATGAATAACAAAATTGATCATGCAAGCATACGGGGGCTGTGTGCCGAAAAAAAGGTTGTCGGGAAAATAGTGCATGATCGCGCCTCTAGGTAGCGCTAGGGAGAAATCATTGGTAGCATTGGTGCTTCACACCTCTTCCGTCGTTTCCCCAATAGATAGCGCCACTATCGTCGAATTTCCAGTGGATTGAATTATTGCATTGGATCGGAGTTCTATTAGGTTATCCAAATACAATGCTTTTAGGTAGAGTTTTGTTTAGGTGTAGACCCGAGCATTGCTGATTTTTTAACCTTTATTATAACTGATGGTATAAAATATACGAAATAATTTGATTTTGACATTTAACATTATTTACCACCTTTGCTATAAGATTATTATTAATCCTAACCTTTATTGGAAAGAAAACATAACATATGTGCATAGAAGGGCCCAACGGATTTTGGCGTGCGGAGCAAGCAGGGGTCTCCCCTATTAATAGTAATAATTGATTTAAGTTTTTATGTGATTGCAATAGTAAATGTTGTATTTGATATACATTTTAATAATAACATAAATGACGCGCAATTTGTAGCAGGTATATTAAATTAAGAAAACATTTTCCACCCCTTATCTGTGGTTCAACTTTAAGCTGAAATATAACGCCTCTTCAAATATTTTTTACAAGGGCATATATACAAAAATCCTTTCCTTCCAAATGAAGATGCATCATCTGTATTACTTGGGGATATCCCACAAATAGAGTTCAACTGACCAAGCACAATTGATGACCTCTCCATGTATTCCCGAGACGACAACCTTACTCCACCGTATTTCTCATCCTGTCAGTCCTCTAGTTTGAATAGCTTTATATTTAATTTGCGTTTATACTTCTTTATTTAACTAACCATTACCTGTTTGTCTTAAAACATGATACATTTAGCGTCCATTGATTAGAAATTTTTAATAAATCGAAAGATCAAAATCACTTAGACCAACTGTTATAAATTAGTTCCCTAATCGATTAGCGAACTTCCATTGGAAAGATGAGCTATTGAAGTGGACTAAGGTCGGGGAGTGGTCAATGACACCCATCATGGCCCCCCCCCCCCCCAATACGTTTTGGTTTGTTATTAAAAATGTTATATATGTGTACGCACTCTAAAGGCCACGTTTTACGTCCGATTTGGTCTAAATTTTTTACGCACTTGTTTTTCCAAGTCGCTCGGTCGAGTTCGTTAGCCGAAAATCCAACAACCTGAAGTTCGTTTTTTTTTATAGGAAGTAACAGTTTTGAGATTTTTGGTACTAGAATAGAAACGTTTTTGGAGTCTTATCTAATAAAAATATATACAGTAAATTATTCCACAAAGCAAAGCAGTCCACAATTGGAGGGCTCAGGTCGAGTTCAAGCGCGTGAGCCGTGGCTGGAGATTGATGTGCAAACGAATTCTAGTAAGAAATATTTCGTGCACGTAGGCAGCTATTCAGCGACTTCGTGAGGGAACAAATAGTGGGTAGAAACCCTAAAACATATAAATTTAATTTGAAAATTCCCTTAGCTAACGTCAACGGTTCAGCTACAAAATAAAATTATTATTTATTTTAACTTATGCGTTTTTTTTAATCAAATTGATTTATTAATCGGAAACGATGATTGATTAGGACAGAGGCATTTAAATCGGAGTAGGGCGGTAGGGGATAACCTAGATAATGAACAGTAGGGCCAGAGTTTGTGCGTGAACGACAGGAATTCTTTGATGTAATATGCGACTAATTTGACTAACACTTTAGTATAAGCTTGACTTGTAGCAAAATTGAAAACTGAAATATCTCTCCCCAGCGTTAGTGAAGAAAATAATCTAAAATTAGTTTAGACATAATTTTTGTAGGGTTAACCTCCTGGATTGTATACTTAATGATTAAACAGGGTGTTTACAAACTCCCTGGACAAATTTGGTGTATTTGTTCCTTAGGTCAAGACAATCAAAAAAGTCATATAAATATGGGTCTGAAATGCCTAGTTTTCTGTCTGTCCGTCTGTGTTTTTTACAAATTATTTTATAAGTTGAGTACTATAATAAAATTAGATAGAAACTTTAAATTTGGCACGAACGTGTACCTTGGTAGGTCAAACAAGTGTATAACATTTCTTAACGATATATTAAACAGTTTCAAGATGGTGGCCACTTAAAATCTTTGATGTTAATCTTCACGAAAACAGTGTTTTTTATAAAAAAATGTTACCAGTAATAAAAAATGTAGAATTTTAAGACGAACAAAATCATAGTTTATTATCTTGAATCGGATAATAAATAACTGAGTAAAGAGACATGTACTTAATTATGTAACAACTGTACACGGCAAATTTTTGTTTAGTGCAAATTTTGTATGATATTTTGTTCAGTAAATGTCTTATTACTCAGTTATTTATTATCCGATTGTAGCAATTAAAGTATGATTTTGTTCGTCTTAAAATTCTACATTTTTTATTACTGATAACATTTTTTTATAAAACTTACGGTTTTCGTGATATTTAACATCAAAGATTTTAAATGGCCGCTATCTTGAAACTGTTTAAGACATAGTAAAGAAGTGTTATACACTTGTTTGACCTACCAAGGTACACGTTCGTGCCAAATTTTAAGTTTCTATCTAAAATAGTACTCAAGTTATAAAATAATTTGTAAAACACACAAACAGACGGACAGACAGAAAACTAGGCATGTCAGACCCATATTTATGTGACGTTTTTTGACTGTCTTGACCTAAGGAACAAAAATACACAAAATATTTCCAGGGAGTTTGTAAACACCCTGTATAAAGCTTATAAATAACTTACCTATTTTTTAAGTATTTTTTTTAATTCTTAATTATTAAAATTTGTTTAATGTTTTAATTCTTTTAATTTTCTGAACCCAAAAAATGGCTTTCACATGAACAAAATGAATCTATCCGGTGTAGGCCTATATAAGATCACCTGTACCACAGACTCCTGCACTGACTGCGAAAAATTGTACGTCGGACAAACAGGACGATCGTTTGACACAGGATTCAAAGAACACCCGACCTACAATAGCCGAAATAAAGTCACATTTTGCCCAACACCTAATTGACCGCGATCACAAATACACCTCCGTAGACGACAACCTAACAATACTCCACGTTTGTAAAAAGGAACGTTTACTATCGTCACTCGAAGAGTTTGAGATATACGACGCAATACAAAACAAACACCAACTCTTGTTAAACGACAAAATAAATTATTGCCCGAATGCACTGTTTAATACTGTAATCAAACTAAGGGAAGGGATCAAGAGACACGACCCATTCAATCAGTGACCAGTGACCGCTCGGCTCTTCCACTCTTCCCTTGTTACGCCAATACCAAACGTTGGTTCAAAAAGCGAACATTCGTTACCGGCCGGTTTATGTGTTTTGAGTATATATGTGTACCGTGTAATTGTGTTGTTTTAATCAATTTTTATTGTTTTAATAAATTTTTATTGTTTTAATCAATTTTTATTGTTTTAATATTTTTTTATTGTTTTAATCGATTTTAATTAAATTATTCTTTTAAACAACAATACTTTACTGTTCTGTTAATAAGACGACGCCTCAGAATGGCTGAAGTACTTCTTCTCAACAACTGTGTCTAGGATCTGACGATGACGGTATAACCGTCGAAACTAGATATCCACGCCGCGGATAAATACATTGCATTGTTCGACGGAATGAATTAAGGCATTTATAACCTTTATATATACATTAAAATTAGTTGATAATTATAGATTTAAACATTTTCTATACTTCCTTTGAAACCAAATGATTTGAACAGTCAAATTAAAATGACTCCTTTTTATTCATGCAAGCATTATACCATACATTCTAGTCTTTTTTCTATACGTGCATAATACAGACTTACATATACAAAACAAATACAGCGCGATTATAAAGTAGCCCAGAAACCAAGTCATTATTTATACCCTCCAGAGATAAAAGCTTTTGTGTAAAACTTAATTAAAACATACAAAACGTGGAGATAAAGTATTATCAAAACCTCTAAACTTTTATAAAGGATTTCAATTTATATGTTAATGAATGTTTTGGAATAAGGGTTTTGTAGATAACGTTGGCTTCTGTTATCTATATTGAAGCGGTTTCAAGTGTTTTAAAATAGTTTGTTGTTTATAAATCTGCAATATGAAATCGCAAAAGTACTTGAATAGAATTATAAAAATAATATTTGTTATGGATTTTGTCCCAAAATAGACAAAACGTAAAAGTACCGAGTTCAAATTTATTTGGGGGCAGCTTCTGATCCGTTGCCGACATCCAGTATGCAATCAAGGTCATACTCCAAGCCCGGAAGGTCGAGGTATGAACTCGTAAAGCGCAGTTCATAATCCAAGCCCGGAAGGTCGACGTATGAACTCGTAAAGCGCAGTCCATTATCCGAGACCTCAAGGTCGAGTTTTTCGCAAAGCGAGCTTCCGCAGCGAGCTACACTTGTTGGATTCGGTCCGGTCCACTCTGTCTAGAAAAAAATGAGGAACAATGCTTCTTACGTTTTTAAATGGAAGCGGCTACACTCATTCGGTCGGGTCGTCTTCTCCCCGGCCCGACGCGGAAGAATCCCACAGGGAGCATTCATCCATATTTTGACGAAAGTGAGAGGACCAGAGAGTATCTGTCAAGTGTAGCCACGCTCTTCTGAAATTCGGCAGTGCCTCGGGTGTTTCCGCGAGCACTCGATACTTTCCGATGTCACGTGACTACCGCGTGGAGTCCGTCATTTATTGTTATGGATTTATACTGTTTCAATAAATAGTTTATAATAATA
>JAGFPH010015897.1:0-12722 GCA_018207615.1 Philaenus spumarius
TTATGCCTATTTATATAATAACGTTGCTTAAGTCTACCGCTGAAATAGTCATGTATTGTAAGTCTATTATACATTCATGCTGTTTATGACTACTAATATATTTATGTTCTATACTCATATGTTCATGCTGTGTAGGTCTACTAGTATATTCATGCTGTGTAGGCCTATTCATATATTCATGCTATGCAGGGCCAAAATATATCCATGCTGCGTAGGCCTATTAATACTATACTTGGAAATTTTCTTTTATTAGTTATTATAACAAACATAAAATATATTTGCGACATGGTTATGGTTTTTGGTTAGGTGGTTAGTTTGGTAGAATTAAGTAATGCGACTATGCGTTGTTGTCACTAATATAGTTTTGGTAAAACTTTCGATACAGGCGGTGGAACGAAACGGGTGAATGAAACTTACACTTTTCCGATTTATTTCTGTTTGCTACTTCTTGTTTTTTGTTGTAGTTTTGTGTGATAATTACGTTCTCAATAATAATGATTGTATTTGGAATATTTAAGAAAATAATGTAAACTATGAGGAAAAACTAAAAATTATACACAAATAAATAAAAACAAATCATTCGAGTGTATTATCTTCGTCCATATCCACCTCTCGGCATGTTAAAAAGTCGCACACTACCGCAAAGCTGTAAACGCCACGAATGCGCATGCTCCATTTAAGAACGTGAACTCAAAAAAACATTGGTTTAAAGTACCCATAAAAGTCACGAAAAGTATTTAAACCCATTAATCTGCTATCGTGTTCATTGCTTCCCGCAGGACCTGTCGTAAATATTGTTTGTGAAATCAAATCGCCTCCCCAGTACGGGTCACGGCTCTAGCCGGGTCTGGGTAACGTTGACCAAGTTTACGACGAAGATCACGTGTGCACTGGCAGAGAACAAAGGGAAAGGGGCCAAGCCCTAGGTGTGACCCTGCAGCCCCTCCCCTTGACTTTGCCAAAACCTTGCTGGAAACAAAGTCCCATAACTTACGTCTGCTGTATCGATGGCAGTTGGTGTTTACAATTACATACCTGGAATGCGCCTATGTATATGTGAACACGGTAATTGTTTATGTAGTCAAATCTGAACAGTATAGATTACAATAATTATTTAAACTCGAACTGGTCTTATCAGAAAGAAACACTATATAAATAATAAAATGTAGCCTACACAATTTCTCGCAAAAAAATTTAATATTCGAACGCGTTTCGATAATCAAGACATCACCAGTGACGTTTACAGTATGAATGAATGAATGCATTTTTATTTCCGAATAAATTATAATTGTTCGTGGAGAGCATTACAGTACTATTTTTTATTTGCAGAGTAACGATGCATGACGGCCGCTAGTGGAAACCTCTTCCCGCTGATTGAAAACAACTATTACACGTGTCACTAAAAAAGTTTCAAGTTGTACAATTTTATGAAATGATTAATACATGCTTAACAATACCGTTAATTATATTTAATTTCTTAACAAAGTTAAATAAGACTGAAATAATGAATGAACATGTGGTTACATAAATGGATTTTACAAACGTAATAACGTCGTGTTTGTTATAATTTTTCTTATTTTTTTCCGAACTTTATAAATAATATCCTTACAAAAATTTTAAATTGTGAGTCACAAAAAATAGTATAATGGTGCAGTGGTAAAGCTAATAGGTGACTAATCATTGAAAAGGAAGCGAGTGAGAGAGGAAGGACCGGGTCTGTAGCTGCACTTCAATGGTGGCAGGTAGCCAGGGGTACAGACGCCAAGTTACTGTATACAGTCTATAGGTTTTTGTAAAGTGTGGATAACCACATGTTCTTAGACAAAAGTATTAATTTCGAAATCACAGACACTTTAATTTTACTTATATGTCGATGCATTTAAATATTATGTAATACAGAACATATTATATTACATTGTAAATCATTTACATGATAGAATATTTTCTTTTAAAATATATTGCACAATACGGTTACATTTGATATTATGAGGCTAGTTTTATTTTTTCGAAAACTAGCAGAATTTTTTTTTAACGTTTTTGCAGAATTTAATTTCAAAAACGGCTCTAAGGATTCCCTTGTAATTTGGAAGTTATTTGTTACCCAAAAAGTCAGTTGGACTTATTGAAAATTACCGAAAAACTCGTTTTCTACATCTTTTTCTCAAATTAAAAAGTAAAATTTGTCCATTTAAAATACACAGCACAGCTGATGCATAATTTGTCCATTTAAAATACACAGCACAGCTGATGCATAAATGTTTTCAATGCCAGTGCCATAATCAGATGTTTCCTTTAAAGTTGTGTGGTAGGCCTAATGCGTATCAATAGTTACCATATCAACTAATAAATATCATATAACACAGACGTTAAACAACAACAGCTTCTAAAACTTACCCTTTATTAATTAAGTTGTGAAATGTTATAGGCCTAACCTAAAAAAAACCTATATGGTATTTACACTCATTTAGGGTACGTTAAACTATAAACAAACAACAATGTTTAAATACATTTACAATATTTAAACACAAACCTAACATACTTTGCAGTTTCCATGATGTTTAATACTGTACATTGAGTATTATAATATACTTACATACTTAATATATACTTCAAAATAAAATATAATTTTTTTTTTTTTTTTTTAATATTCAATCGATAAAAACATATCAATTAAACATATTTATTAAAATATTTTAATAAAATAATCTTTAAAGATAATTATTTACGTTTTATTCTCGTACGAAAAAATAGTTACTTCCTGTCAAAACACGTAATTACGGTTGTAGGATTTTTTGCTAACTAACTCGTCCGAGCGACAATATAGAGAACAAACGTGTGTAATAAAATTGGACCAAATCGGACTTAAAATGCGGCCGCTAGAGTGCTAACATACACACACACATATACAGTGACTAGATAGAGACAGTGTGGCCACATGAAAGCGGCCGCCATGTTTTTCCTAAAAGTAATGTTATCTGCCATAAAGTATAATGTAATTTATTTTCAAAATATTTATAAAACCATTTGTTTTATTTCATAAAGGCCTCGTAAACAACTTTTTAAATGTTAAAAAGTAGTTAGAAAGCAGATAAGCTGTTTAAAATGACATAACCTATAAAAAATAATGATTTAGCCTACTATCACATTTTTTACTAGCCTATGCCGATATTTGAGTAGCCTACTGACGTTAATTACAAACTAATAAAGCTATATTATCAAAACAAGTTGCACTATTATTTTCTTTGTTCAATTCTACGTTAAAAAAAATCATTTTGAAGTTCAATTACATTATTTATGCGGTTTATTTGAATAAAAGTTAAGGTTATGTATTATTTTCAAGGAACCAAATTTTCAATAATTTGTAGCTGTCTGAAAAATTATTTGACTGGTCATAATGAAATTGTTTTTAATTAAATTTAATTCTCAACCTATAGACATTTTCGTTTTAAAAATTAAAATTTTTCTGAGATAATATTTTCACAGAACAGGATCATAGTAGGCTACATTCTAACAAAATATTTTACAATCACAGCTACATATAAACTTAGCAACAGTATAAAACTAAACCAATTGTCTTTTAATTATTATCCTGTTGTTAATTAGCCTTTTTTATCAATGAATAAATTTTACAAATTAAATATTTTCAAAGCTACACTTTCAGATTTTTACAATGCATTTATTTCCATCTGATTTTTTTTTTAATAAGCGAAGCAATTCAAACTTTCCTAACTAACTAATTTATTTCTATTTCAATTGAAAGCTAATAATAAAATTAATGTCTCTAACAACAATTTAACATCGACATTACAATTCTTTGATTTTGAGGTTAGGCAATTCAAGATTTTCAAGTTTAAGTTATTCAAAGCCGAAAAACAGGTTTCATTATTAATTTCCCTCATTATTTCAGTTAGGCCTACTTATTAATGTGATTCTTGCCTTAGATTGTACCTTCACCAAGACTAAAAGAAAGAAAAAATAACGATGACAATTTAATTTGAAAACTATAAACAAACGTAGGGCTAACATGGACGAAATTATAGGTTTGGGCCAAAAACAGTTCTTAAAATTGCGTAATACTAATATTTATTGCATTTATCTTTTCTATTGATAAAAAGGAATAGCCTATGTTATAAACTTTTTAAAATGTTGTAAATAAAAGACTTTTGGTATGTACTTACTTCTGAAATATGCGTAGAGTGAAACTTCTGAAACGATTCCGTAGAGTGGCGGGAGTAGCCTATTCTGCTGTCATTTCCTTATTAATTTGGTGCAATACAAATCGCACATACTTCAACACAAATCGCTTTAAAATAACTATTACGTTTATTTTAAAGTAAAAACTAACAAATATCTGTTAAAAAATCGGTAAAGTCGCTTTTACAATATGTGAACGTGAATGAATGTAATGTAAACAGATACGAATTTAAGAAAAACATGGATGCCGACATCTTGACCAATAGGAAACAAGACCTCACTTGGCCACACTGTCTCTATCTAGTCACTGTACACACATATAATTTTTAATGACGCTCCAAGACGTGTTCTGAGGACCATGATCAGTGCGAGTTTACTACTCCCGACCTTTGGTCTTTCTATAAGGGTCACTGCAATAGCTTATCTTTAATATGGAAATTCTCTAATAATGGTTAGTTATAAACGATATAAAAATATGGTTTGCATGTAATCTATGGTTGTCTATAGTAATATTATAAAGAGGTAAAGTTGGTTTTTTTTTTTTTTGTATGTAGTGGGTAATCTCTGGCACTACTGAACCGATTGAAAAAATAGTTTTACTAATAAAAAGCTACACCATCCCTTTAACCCCATCCCTTATGAGTAACATAGGCTATAATTCATTTCGATAAAAAAACTTTTTTATTTCAATATTTGTAAATTTAGTCGGAAAAAATTCTTAGGTTAGGCCTATAACCTTTTATTATAGAATGATAAACCAACGCATGTATTTACATTTATTACCATAGCAACCAATCGAATAAAATAACAGATAATATAGCTGTTTGCTCCAATATTTCCATTAACAGCCGATTTCAAAATTTGAAGCAATTATTTTTGTTTTCTAGCTTTTAGGTTAGGGTTTTAAAGTGTAGGCCTGAGCCTTGCTGGTTCTTCTAACCATTATTATAACTGCTGTTATAAAATATAAGAAATAATTTAATTTGAACATTTAACATTATTTACCATCTTAGTTTTGACGTTATTATTAATCCTACACCTTTATTATAAATAATATGTTTTAAGAAGGTTCCATTGGAGGTTGGCGTGCGGAGCACGCAGGGGTCTCCCCTAGTTTTCTAATAAAACTGTTTCTGATGTGCTGATATCTTTGCCTTGTAATTGTTTCAGCAGGTAGATGACTCTATCTGATTATATTAACCTTAGGAAGATCGATGCCCTACCCACCTCATTGTAGTTTTGTCGGGAAATAGTTTGCTATTTTTTTGTCACGGTAGGTTTACGAGTGATGTCGCTTTGTTCTCACACATAAGCTGATACTGTACGTTAACAGCGTTATAAATTTCCTGATCGCACAAATTGAGTGTTAACAGCGGGGTGTCGCTATAGCATGTTGCGAATACATCTTTGGTCGGGTTGCGTGTTTTCTCGACCAGCCCAAAATGTCCGCCATCTTGGCCCGGGCTTATTATATAAGTAGAACGGAAGCACCAGATGCCCCTAAGTCCTTCTGCGTTTCCGTGTTAGGAAATAGTCGGACTATGAAGCAATAGTTGATACGTCTTTGTTGAAGGCCTATCACACAGAAAGTTAGGAAAAATGTAGTTTTATGAGTTTAGACTGATTTGTAAGCAACAGTCAATACTAAGATAAAATAAAACCTTAACACAAAATCTCACAATAAATACGTTTACTAACCTCAAACGCGTTTTAACGACAATGTCGCCATCCTCAGTGTTGCACGGGCTACAGTAACCAAACTATAACTAAACTATAACTATAATTTTGTTTAGTAAAAGTTTAGTATGGACCTATATTATTATGTTTTTAATTAAAAACCAATGTTTGTAATTTTTCTAAAACTGTCTTGAAACCAAGACAAAAATTCTGGTCACCAAATTTTCATCCAGAGGTATTTTCTGCATCATTAGTAGGAGTATTCCATGAGTAATAGAACAGAAATTACGTTATAAACAATGTTGTTTTAATCTAATTAAATACTAATTCGGTTTAGCGGGAAAATAAAAAAATTACATTTAATCAAAGTATCACCAATCTCGACAAAACTAGATTTCCTAATTCATGAAATATTCATAAACAGAGTTGTTTCAATATTGGTAACTCATGCGCCTGCAATAACCAGTAGCGGACTACGTATATGGAACTGCAGCTCTCTTAATTCCAATTGATGTTATCGATAACATAACGAGTCCTTTTTTTCTTTAATTCCTTCTTTATACTTGTAAAATGCAAAGTCCTCAAGCTTAATGCCAGTAGCCATCCTCGGTTTACGAAAAAGATACAAGCATATTTACATGGAACTGTGCGGTTCGCAGTTCCAGCGGCGTTGTGTTCGATGTTGTGCGCAAGTGCACATACATAAGAAGCTGAAAGTGAGGCGAGGGAGAGAGCACTATCGCTCCCGAAGTACCGACCTTGACGAGCTGGTTTAACGTAGTTCTTTTTACTCAGCGTGTGGTATTTAGGCTATGATCTCAGAAGGAAGCAATTTATTTACTATATATATATTTATCAGACAGGTGAAGTAACAGATTTGCAATGCGCAAGCAGAACGTCACACAACTTAGTTTAAATAAAAATAATTCGACCACGCAGCTAAACCGCTGACGTGAGTTGAGCAAATTTAAAAAATTTAGTTTATAGGCCTATGTTTTAGGGTTTCAACCAACAATTTGGAAAATAGGTCTATTCACGACGGTGCTGAATAGCTGCAAAATGGTTCGCACGCCATTCCGCATATTGGGAGTATCTTCAATACACAAAGTATTGCGTGCTTCGCACGCCAACCCCACGGTAAAATCCACCACATGGCTTGAACCGGGTAACTGTTATGGTATTTTACGTTTTGATCGATTTTGGGGGAACCAAGCGAGCTATAAGGTCTCCTAAAAAACAAAATGTGCAGAATAACATCCTACATTTATATTTTTTAGAAAACACTACAGAAAATCATTCTCGTAGGAAAATCTAAAAAAATAGTTACTTCCGGTCAAAAGATGTGCTTCCGGTTGTTGGATTTTTATGGCTAACGAACTCGTCCAAGCGACGTAGACAACCAACATGTGTACCAAATTTGGACCAAATCGGACTTAAAATGCGGTCGCTAGAGTGCGAACACATATATACATAAATATATGCATATGTATATACATATGATTTTTAATGACAATCCAAAACGTGTTCTGGAGACCATGATCGGTGCTCATTTGCTACTCCCGACCTTGGGTCTTACCATAAGGGCCACTGCAATAGTTAATTTTTCCTATGGAAATTCGCTAAGTTTCTGAATAAAACATAAATGTTTGCTTCCTTTCACACAGTTTTAAAACAAATGAAACAAATTTTCCGATGCAGCACCTCACTAATTTTAGCTATGGGTCGCCACTGCACTAATGCAGGCTGTGTGCAGCAACACGGAATGTTAATGACAGAATGTTAAACGTCTAAAAATAAACACTTTATAACGTCTTGAAGACGGGAGGTGTTTCAATGTCATCTCAAGGTCAAACAGTCTCTAGCTGTCATTCGCGATTTACACTAATAATGTACAGGGTGACCCGGAACTATCTGGTCAAATTGTTCCTTGCATAAAAACTTCCAACAAACATAGGTGCGAAAAGGCTTCTTCTTCCATTTATCCGCCATTTTGTATTGTTTTACTTTGTGAGTAGATAAGATATTGAGTGCAAATTTGGTGCACATATTTCTTATTACCAAGGTATTTTTTTTTTAAATAGCGGGCGTTTAAAATGTTGAATGTTAAATATTTCTAAAATTGTTAGCGACCACCATTTTGAAAATATACAGCACAATGTTCTGACTTTTTGTACCCTGATGAAAATGTTCACAATAAATATGAACACCAAATTTGAACTCAATACCATTGCTACTTCTCAAGAGATTAAGTTTTTTTTTTGTAAAAATTGCACATAAATGAAAAAAGAAGCGTCTTCGGACCTACGTTTAATGTAACTTTTTATAATTATTATATTTACCCAAGGGAAAATTCCACAAAGCCGTTCCTTAGAGTTTCGGGACCACGTATAGAGAAGGTTTAGTCACGAGTTTAAGGATAGCGTCGCTCACAGAATGCTATACTATTTATCGCTATAAGGCTATAATATATAGCAAAGACTATACAGCATTCAACAAACGTTGCACCGAATACCAAATATCTATCTATATATTTAAAAGCGAAAACCCACTGACTCACTCATCACGATTTCTCAAAAACTACCGAACGGATTGAAATGAAATTTAGTATGTCGCTTCCTCTAGGGCCATAGGTGCTCACTAAGAAATGGTTTGAAAAAATTTGAAATTTTAGGGGGGTTTTGGGGGACCAAAGTTACTAAAATCATAATTTCAGAACTTTTATTATTATGACAATAGTGCTTTTATTATTCAAGATCTATATATATAAAAGCCAAATACCACTCACTGACTGAACACTTAAAAAGAATACAATTACGTAAAAAGACTGAAAATACCAACCACCACGGGCAACGCCGTACGGGTCAGCTAGTATATATCTATAATCCAAATACTCACTGACTCATCACGAAATCTCAAAAACCACCGAACGGATTTGTATGAAATTTGGTATATAGCTTCCTCTAGGGCCCTGGGTGCTCGCTAAGAAAGGTTATTAAAAAAAATTGGGTGTGCGTCGGACCACACGGTGGAAGTTATACTTCTTTGGCCATTCTCATACACCCACTCACGCACACAAACAGACAGGATATATAAATGAAATATAAGACATTTTTCAATATTATTCAATATATTTATCTTCAATATATTATACGTGACTTCATTATTATATTATACACCTATATTATCATTATCAGTAATTATATATTGTGGATTCGGTGACCCTACTGTCGATTAATCGATAGTTCTTAAAAATTTGTTCTTACTTTTCAGCGTGACGCGGTTTCTCGACCAACATCCCATCCCAAAGTGTCTAACGGGCGCAAAGAAGTATAACTTCCGATAGTTCTTAAAAATTTGTTCTTAATTTTCAGCGTGACGCGGTTTCTCGACCAACATCCCATCCCAAAGTGTCTAACGGGCGCAAAGAAGTATAACTTCAAAATTCGAAATTTTAGGTGGGTTTGGGGGGATCAAAGTTACTAAAAAAAACCACCGTTCGGATTGGAATGAAATTTGGTATGTAGCTTCCTCTAGGGCCTTAGGTGCTCGCTAAGAAAGGTTTTAAAAAATTCGAAATTTTAGGGGAGGTTTTAGGTTGGTCAAAGTTACTAAAAATCTCCATAATAAATACATAGTACATAAAATATTTATTGATATATTTTTTTGATTAATATACATTTAACTTTGATTTGTCTATCCGTGCAAAGCCGGATCGGGCCAGCTATAATCAGTCAATCAATCAGTCAAACCGTTTTCTAGATTTGAATTATTTAAAAAAAAAAACAAAATGGCGGATATCTGGAAAACAAAAGCTTTTTCGGGCCTATGATTACATAAACTCGTTTTCTTATTTTGACCCATAGAACCATTCCCCGAAGTTTGATCCCGTAATTACTGGACACCCTGTATATTCCTAAAATATAAGTATGGTAAATACAAATAAAACATGATATAAGACAATCTAATTCTTGCTCAAGTACATTAACTATTTTGTCGCTATGTATTATTTTGTATTTATCGTATATTAAATTAAGTTTCACAGTATATTATTATGTTTTCAAATTTTCCTTGAAACCGGCGATTTTTTCTGGTTATGAAGCAATAAAAAATTATTACAATCATACATAGAGTATTTTTTGTCCCTCCATATGCTCATGTTTTTATATGAATTGTATTTTAGTTCCACTGTTCATTCAAAGTTAGTTTTTAAAAAAACTAGTTTGGCGGTACAAGTTGGTCAAAATTGGCCGATTTACATCAAATTTAGTGTAAAAATAATCGAAATTTAAATACAAAACTTAATATGATAATGATTTTTAATAATTTTAGACAATAATTTAAATGACTTTTTGGTATTAGGCACGTAGTACTTGTTCTCGTTGAGTGCAGCCAAGCGTCACTAATTAGGGTCGGGTGGGCGGAAGACCCTAACCTTTTCCAATGAATACTTAACACTTATAAGAAGCGAAACCGTAGTGATTTTTAGGGCGACGCTTTTGAGTCACCGAGAAAGCCTACTTCACCGAAAATCCAACAGGTTTCGCTAGTGTCAACGCGGTGGACTGTACTTTTTCCCCATACTCGGACTGTACATTTCTCCCCAACTTGGACTTTGGAACGTTGGGGTTGGATGGTTGGGGATGAAAGAGAAAGTTTTTTGTATGTGTTGGCGAGAGAGACAGATATATTCGCCGATCGGCAGCCTGCAAAAAGACTGGTGGCGCTCGGATGAAATCTCGGTAAACTACCAACTAGTGTTCCCTTTTAGTGCATAAGGTTTCGCTTCTTATAATGTTAAGTATTCATTGCCTTTTCTTACCTAACCTTTTGGTTCGGATTTAGGTTGTCCGCAACTATAGTAGTTTAGTAGTTTATAGAGCTCCATAAGCTATAAAGTTTAGCGATATAGCGCACCTACCGAGCTTGGATATATTTATCGCGTACAACAGAGTTGGCGCATGCGTAGAAGGATTCTATTTCCCACCATACAACTTTTAGCTTGGATTTTAAGAAGTGGTTTTAATGTAGGGCCTACTGTATGTGCATTGTATCAGTTTTCTAGAAAGAAAATGGAAGGTTTAGTAGAAGAGTTCATCCTTGTTTGTGTCAACCCTGACTACAAAACCCTAAATTTAATAAACACGAGTTGGGAAGTAATGGCGAAGAATTTAAATAAAATTAGTAAGTAATCAGAGATATTGTTTTATAGGGGTTTGTTAGTAATATACAAAATGTTACAATGTTTTATTTATTTCATAAATAGGTCTACAGAGAATAAATAGAAAATTGTTTATCAAACGAAAATATAATGGAATGAATAAACTTGTATAACATTTTCACAGCAACTAAACTATATATTACAACTTTTGGTTCGCATAGCTGATGCGATATCGCGCAAACATTATAGCACTATATAATATAATAGTAATCGGGGAGGGGCGTGGACGTAAACTGCCCCGATATTTGAGGTAAGTTTGAAATGATGAAACTGCCCCACTCATTAAAGAGGATCAAGAAGGGTCGCCTCGCCGGACCAGAAATGCTGAAATTGCCCCAACTTTCTACCTGACACAGGTACGGGATATTTCCCCCCCCCGAATTCCCTCAGAATAGTTTCATAGCCCCTTGCGTAGCATACCAACTGATTGGAACGCATACCAATAAATATTAGGTTAGGTTAGGTTAAGTTTTAGAAGACTGCAATCACTGACAGGACGCATTTTGTGGGATTGTGGATTAAATTTTGTGTTCTAGCGTTGTTATACAGTTTAGTGTGTTCAAGTTTGTGATAAGTGATTTAAATTACAGTAACAGAGTTCGTAGAAAACAGAGGGGCAAAGAAAAAAAAAATTTGTGGTAGGGTGACATGAATTTGTGATAGACGTCATGAAAAAACCTAATGACCCATGTGCTTGATAAAGACTGTGAGTGCCGACTTACTATTCGGAGGGAAATATCCCGTACCTGTGTCAGATAGAAAGTTGGGGCAATTTCAACATTTCTGGTCTAGCGAGGCGACCCTTCTGCGGGGCAATTTCATCGTTTCAAAAGTACCCAAAACGTTGGAGCAGTTTCACTACGCACTTATTCGGTGTAGGGCAGCCTTAAGGCTTGGCTCCCTACATTCAAAACGGCGTAGTTGGGTACCAATTTCAATGTTAAATAACCAAAACATACCTCCACTATTAAGCATATTTTTGTGTTGTTTTTGTCAAAAAACGAAAGCTTTATTTTTTTTCTTAAAGTAAAATAGATTGTGTTTTTTTTGCAATATCTCTTTTTGCAACTGAGTAAAAAATAGATAAAGTTTACTATTTTTTACTATTTATATCATACGTTTATGAAAGCAATAAAACGGTTTTTGAACATGTATTCAGCAATCAACATCCGCTTATGACAGTATTTCAAAGTGAAACCAAAATTTTAAATTTATTCCACGAATTAACGGAAAAAAATTACTTATTCTGTAGCATTGCTCTTATGGGAATCAGTTTTAATATGGCAGACAATGTAGCGCCCTCTTAAGGGTCCGAACAATGGCTTGTGTTGACAGGTGATGATTCGTGATTGATTCTAAATGATAAATTTACTTCGTGAAAGTACAACAGTACAGTAAAATAATAAATCTAGGGATGCAACGTACTTACAAAACGATCACTAGAAAGTGAGTACGTACGCATTAGTGAGCAGTGCACGCGTGCCAAGACCGGTTTAGCCAAAACAAGTTACGTCATGGTGACCATTCAAGAACAGAGCCTTAACCATGGGCTTACGTAATACACACCATTTGTCCTCGTCAATTTCCTGGTTAGTTATATTAACAGCCGGGTATTGGAATCGTTCTAAGTCCA